>SJXQ01005662.1:0-15445 GCA_006408695.1 Aepyceros melampus
CCATTTTCTGAGTTTGTGATCCCTGTCCTTCTTTCTGAACACTTGTGGAATACAACTTTACTTGATTCAGTGTACAGCACGGAACACTGTTTGAAAAGCTTCCAAATGTCACTAAACTCTGCCATTCCTGGGGTCACTGGAGCCCCGGGCCGCCGCCCTGCAGCGCAGACGGAGCTGGCACAGGGAAGACCAGCTACATCTGTGGGCCGCAGAGGCTGCAGCCAAGCCCGGTAACGGCGGGGCAAAGGCCCCCACTCGGACACCGCCTGCTGCCTCCGCGCCGCCGCCGCCACCAACTGACTCCATAGACCGGACACTCAATTTATTTTTTAAAATAATAAATCTATTATACATGAACAAAAATAACCTACTTTTATCAATAATCAATATATTTTCTAAAATAGATTTTTAAAGTTTTACTGAAAAGAGTGGCGTTGTTTTACATTTTTGTAAATCTCTTTAATTCCTAGACTAATAGAAGACAGCTGGGTTCTCATATCTGCTGGTTTCAAACACTTGCAATGTGTTGTTTTGGTTAAAGTACATGAAAAAAATCTGTTCCTTTACAGATATATAGCTAAAAGAGGAAAACATTTTTTAATAGCCTGTTCAGATAATGGTGGATGTTCTTCTCTGATACTGCATAAAAACTCTACATGTGTTATTTTCTTAGAGATCAATTGCAAAGTGAAACTAGACTAATGAATTTTTCGAACTTGATATGCTCATGGGATAATCATAACGGGAAAGGCAAATGATGACTTAATAATGCATAAAAATAGTTTTGTCCTTGTATTGTTGTTGTTCGGTCGATAAGTCTTATCCAAATCTGTCCATGTATATGCCAAGGACACATATAGATACGCAGACCACACTTTAAATATCATTATCACCAGTTCAGTGCAGTCGCTCAGTCATGTCCAACTCTTTGCAACTCCATGAATCGCAGCACGCCAGGCCTCCCCCAACTCAGACTCATGTCCATTGAGTCAGTGATGCCATCCAGCCATCTCACCCTCGGCGTCCCCTTCTCCTCCTGCCCCCAATCCCTCCCAGCTTCAGAGTCTTTTCCAATGAGTCAGCTCTTCGCTTGAGGCGACCAAAGTACTGGAGCTTCAGCTTTAGCATCATTCCTTCCAAAGAAATCCCAGGGCTGATCTCCTTTAGAATGGACTAGTTGGATCTCCTTGCAGTCCAAGGGACTCTCAAGAGTCTTCAACAACACCACAGTTCAAAAGCATCAGTTCTTCAGCACTCAGCTTTCTTCACAGTCCAACTCTCACATCCATACATGACCACTGGAAAAAACATAGCCTTGACTAGATGGACCTTTGTTGGCAAAGTAATGTCTCTGCTTTTGAATATGCTGTCTAGGTTGGTCATAACTTGTCTTCCAAGGAGTAAGCGTCTTTTAATTTCATGGCTGCAATCACCATCTGCAGTGATTTTGGAGCCCAAAAAAATAAAGTCTGACACTGTTTCCACTGTTTCCCCATCTGTTTCCCATGAAGTGATGAGACCAGATGCCATGATCTTCATTTTCTGAATGTTGAGCTTTAAGCCAACTTTTTCACTCTCCTCTTTCACTTTCATCAAGAGGCTCTTTAGTTCCTCTTCACGTTCTGCCATAAGGGTGGTGTCATCTGTGTATCTGAGGTTATTGATATTTCTCCTTAGTGTTCAGTTAGGTTTAAAAAATTAGATTTGGTTAAAATTAAACTTTACTAAACCAACTGCAAATAGAAAAAATTATTAGATGTTTTAAAAATGTTTTAATGTAAGGTATTGACACATTGGGTGTAGGAGAAAGCCATGTATTGATTTGAGATTTCAAAGACTTGCAAGAACTTTATGATATTTTTCCACAATGACTAGAAAAATTCAAAACTGCCATAAGTTTTATTTATTAAATGTGCTACCATTTATACAGCAACAATGCTTTTTAAAACCTACTTATAAAGTGTTATTTCTAATAACCAGCTAATGCTAGTGATCAAATATGTTAGTATTTAAACTTTCCATCAGTTGGGATTACATTTGACTGTCTATTCCTAGGGTTTTGCACAGTACCTGGGACATAGCAGTTGAATAATATTTGTTAACTATTTTCAATGAATAAGTATGTAAAAGAGTATTGTCTTTTATTTTTAAGAAGGTAGAGATTTATATGGGCTTCCCAGGTGGTGCTAGTGGTAGAGACAGCTTGCCAATGCAGGAGATGTAGGAGACGCTGGTTCGATTCCTGGGTCAGGAAGATCTCCTGGAATAGGGCATGGCAACTCACTCCAGTATTTTTGCCTGGAGAATTCCGTGGGCAGAGGAGCCTGGTGGGCCATGGTCCACAGGGTTGCTAACAGTCAGACATGACTGAGGTGACTTAACATGCATGCACAGAAATTTATAAATACTGAGAATTATAAATTTAGAAAAGTAGAGATTTAGATATTTGTAAATACTTATCCAGATTTTTACTGCCTGAATGCCACCTGTAAAATCAAGGATATCTTGGAGTTATTACCGTCAGGAAAGAGACTATGGATCAGATTGAGCCCAGGAGAGGTTCTGTCTACAGTTATGAGTAAAAACACAGAGCTGAGAAAAGACAGTAAAAAGCCCAGAGAAGACTGCTGAATTTAGATGGAAGAGGGCCAAGAGAAAACAGAGAAGTGAAATGACAGGAAGGGAATAGCCTATGAGGCCTGTGAGGTAATGGCTTAGGGGAAATTAATTAATTGAACAGTGGGCAAGATATAAATCTATGCACACTGACCATGCAGTGTGCTCTTCCTTTTATATGGAAGTGTCTGCATTTTCCAAGGAATGGAAGAGCCCCCAGTCACACAAAATCCCGCCAGACACCACCAATTACTGTGCTTAGTGCTTGCTATGATGGAAGGGAGTTTCCAAGTGCCAGATACCACCCTCTCCCCGCCTGCGGGATTAAGGAAAATAAGAATACAATTTCTCCAATCATATTACTCTTCTCTGCCCTCAGTGGTTCCATGGAAACCACCGCTGGAAGGCTGATCAATATTAGAGACAGCAGCCTATTTATTTAAGCCCAGATGTCTTATACCATCTTAGACCTTCCACCTAGGTCTCTCCTCCAAGCAGAATCCATTGAAAACTTAAAAAAAAAAAATTAAACCTATTCCTATTCTTTTCCCCACTTCCCAAGTCAATAATATCTCAACTTGAAAAACATGTAGTCAAACTTCCTTCACAAAAGGATAGCTGGGGCTTCCCTGGTGCCAATGCAGGAGACACGAGTCTGATTCCTGGTCTGGGAAGATCCCACGTGCCATGGAGCGAGTAAGCCTCTGCACCACAACTACTGAGCCCGTGCTCTAGCACCCGCAACTGCTGAGCCCATATGCCACAGTCACTGAGGCTGGCATACTCTAAAGCCTGTGCTCTGCAACAAGAGAAGCCACTCCAGTGAAGCCTGTGCGCCACAACTAGAGAGCAGCCTCTGCCCACTGCAGCTAGAGAAAGCCCATGCACAGCAACGAAAACCCAGTGCAACCAAAATAAATAAAGTGTTTTTAAAAGACACATTAAAAAAAAAAGACATCTGGTATATGTCAATCAATCAACCAATGATACATGCACGCATAAATGAATGAGTTCTTTTCAAGTTAAGACAACACGTGAAATAGGTGATGAGTTATTTCAACATCTATACCCTTTGTCTGTGCATAGCAAGACACATTGTAATTTCAAGAGTCATTATCATAACATAAGTAAGGGAAAAATAAAGTAGAACAAAATGGCAAGCTTTATGATTTTTTTTGTGGAGGAAGCGGTGAAGACAGAGTGCTCCACTTGCTTTGCCACTAACAAGTCATGCGAACTTATTAAAAAGCTAAAACAAGAGTTCTTCACCTTATGAGGTCTGGGAGAGGATCAAATATTTTAGAGCAGTACCTGGCTTTTTTTTTTTGAGGGATAGAATGTAGGACTTAGTCTCTGTTTTTTAGCTGAAAAGATATTTCGACAGATAAGGCAGAAAGCTCAGTCACAGAAAAATTAGATCACTGTTTTAAGGTACTCAGATGAAGATGAAGACGAGTGCTGCTCACTGCTTGGCTTCAAGTGTCCTTGTTTATTCTAACCCTGTCTCTTTATTAGTCCTTTAGTTTATTTTGAAGTTTTCAGGTTTGGCAGTGGCTATAGCCTCTGCCACATGCCACATGTTCATGCCACCTAAGCGTCTGGCATGCTATTCAATCATGACTTAATCTCAGGGAAAAATCATCGACCCTTCTTATTTTCCATGGGTTTTAGGCACAGTATGCACAGGGAGACTGGTTAGGTCTGACTTCAGCAAAGTGGCTTGGCTGCCATTCATACCAGGTAGCCAGGAAGAAGCAACTGTCCTTGTACAGTGCCATGATTTTAACAAACATAAACCACTAAGTTAGGCTTAGAAATGATTTACTTTGAAAGAGCTCTGGTTGCAGTACCCTTACCTCTAAGAACTAGACCTCTGCATTCCACACCCATGCCAGGAACTCATCTTTCCTCTCTAGGGTCTGACTTGAGTCTGGAGATGCAGGAGAATTTATGGCAGAGGGCAGAATGCCCACGTCAATCTCGTCTTTCTCTCTAAATCAAGTTTCTCAATCTACCAAAACATCAGGAAAATGTGTGCGCATTTCAAAGTCTGGATTATTTCAGCCTTGCATTAAAGGACTGGCATTTGTCTTGCGGATTTCAAAACACACGTACACACACACATACATCACTTGTACATATTTTTGGTTAAGGCTTTGAAATGACAGGTCCCTCTCTTTCCCCACTCCAGCACACTCACTTCTTGGCCTTCTATTTGTTTACAAGCCTTGCATTTCAAGCCACTCAATAACTCAGGTCTTTTTCACTTGAAAAGGGACTTTCCATTCAGGAAGGAAATCCCTAGGAGCAAAAAGGCTTAGCTGACCCCATACTAAGTAGCCTCATGTCCCGAAGATTCAAGGAACTGGCCCTTAGGCAATCCTTCGCATTATTCTCTGAATGCCATGACCTATATGTCAAAGTGAGAGGATGCTTGGGGATGTTTCTTGTCTTTGCAAAGCAATGCTCCAGGGACAAAGAAGCTCTTTGACTGGCAGTCACAACGGCCACGAGGTGGGAGCCATAAACCAGGCGAGCCTGGGCAGTGTGCATGCTGACATTTTTCATTCCTAATATCCCACAAGTATTTCGGCTTCAACAGAGCCTCTGTGCCGATGAAAAGGAACTTTTTTGTTTCTTGATTTTGTTATATTATGTTTGAAAATTCCTAGCAGCCTCCCAATTACCCATGTGAAAGATAGACTGGCAAAACTATTTTTTTTCACCACCTTTGTATACTTCATTTTACAAGCAAAAAGAAACACTCATATTGCTGTTGTTTCCTCTAGGTATATGAAATCTATACTTCTTCCTTCCCCAGATTGCCTTATGTTTTTGCCTCTGGAGCTTAGAATTCCCCGCAACTGTTGTTCAGTCTAGTCTGCCCATAGCCTCGCCCAACCCTCGGGGACAAGCCAGTAAGCAGATTAGATCCCAGACATTTAAATTAAATAATAATAATAATAAGCATGGCCAACTTTGTAAACATGAGTGACCAATTGTAAGGAAAGAACAAACATTTTGCACGAAGATAGATTGAGATGTGTGTGTGTGGGGTTGTGGGGGGGATGGGCGGGCAAAACATCCCCAGTCATCAGGGGATGTGTACATGTACTGTCAGTAACTTCGAGAAGCAGCTCTGATGCATTTTTTTTTTTTTTTTTGAATGGGAAAGGAGTGCAGGATTATTATACTGTTGATAATCTAGGTACTTGTTTTTGTTACTTGTCTGGCTGTTGTTTTTATTCCATCTAGAGATAGTCTGCAAGGCTTTTGTCCTCTTTCCCTCCCCCATCTCCCACCCCAAGAGCACTCAACCTATCCTTTTGGTGGAAAACTCCATTCAGAGCTGTCCCTCCTTTTCTTCCTCCCTCCCTCCTTCCCTTCATCCCTCCCTCCTTCCCTTCATCCCTCCCTCCTTCCCTTCATCCCTCCCTCCTTCCCTTCATCCCTCCCTCCTTCCCTTCATCCCTCCCTTCTTTCTGCCCACCCCCTGCCTTCTTCTCTTCTTCAAACTTTTTTGAATGCATGCTGTGTGACAGGCACTGGGCTCACTTCAAAGGAACAAAAACCATTAAAAGTAATGACACAGTTTTCCCCTACTTTATATGCTGATTGGGAAGAGATATAAAATAGAAAATGATGTACATAAATGCACCAGTATAACTGCTATGCAAGCAAAGCCTAGGAAGCTATAGCAGCACACACTGAAGACTTCAGCTTATTATAGGAGTCTGAGAAGTTTCCCTAAGGAACAGCAGTTAAGCTGATGCATGAAGGGAAGAGAATACAGTGAAGTATCACAGATTTTATGATAAAAGTTTCATTAGGATACCAGAGGAATGCAAAGGAAAGTGAATAAATTCTACCTGGGAGAAGGAAAAACGTATATAGCTTTCTGCGTGCGTGCGTACTCAGTCAGATCCGACTTTTTGTGATCCCACAGACTGTAGCCCACCAGGCTTCTCTGTCCATGGAATTTTCCAGGCCAGAATACTGGAGTGGGTTACCGTTTCCTACTTCAGGGGATCTTCCCGACCCAGAGATCTAAGCACATCTCCTGCATTGGCAGGTGGATTCTTTACCATAGCAACACCTGGGAAGCCCATGGAGCTTTCTAAAGGAGGTTATAGTTGAGACTGAAATTGAGATTGAAATACTGAAACATTTAAAAATACCTGACTTTTTCTGTAAAGCTAGTAATTACTGAAAGGTGGTGCCTGGAAGCATATATATCTAGACAAAGAAACCTGGGAATTTTGACACTATTATAACCACAAAATAATTTCATTTATATAGAACAAACATATTCTTGTCATACAACTTACGTCAAAACAAAGTGAACAGATAAGTAGATTACTAAATTTAATGGGTAAAAAAATCTGGAAAAAGTTGTGAATCTTCTCTCAGCAAGGAAGTTAGCTACATACAGATAAAAATTTGCTTATGATTTAAGGGTTGTGAATTTTCTAAAATCTATCTAGTCATGAATTTCTTTAACAGGTTAATAAACCCTGGTAACGTAATTAAAAACAATGTCAAGATAAATTGCAAATAAAATTATTTAACATGTTTTTTCTAAATAGTTCATATAAAAATATGTTGCTTGATTTTCTGGAATAAAAAACTCAATTCTCCATATTTTATTTATGTATAAAAACTGTAAAGAAAGCTGAGCACTGAAGAATTGATGCTTTTGAACTGTGGTGTTGGAGAAGACTCTTGAGAGTCCCTTGGACTGCAAGGACATCCAACCAGTCCATCCTAAAGGAGATCAGTTCTGAATATTCATTGGAAGGACCGATGCTGAAGCTGACACTCCAACACTTTGGCCACCTAATGCGAAGAACTGACTCATTTGAAAAGACCCTAATGTTGGGAAAGATTGAAGGTGGGAGGAGAAGAGGAAGACAGAGGATGAGATGGTTGGATGGCATCACTGACTTAGTGGACATGAGTTTAAGCAAACTCTGGGAGTTGGTGATGGACAGGGAGGCCTGGAGTGCTGCAGTCCATGGGTTCATAAAGAGTCAGACACGACTGAGCGACTGTGCTGAACTGATAGCAACTGAAGTGTACTATGATTAATATAATTTAAAAAATGAAATAAAATTCAAACTATCAGAAAAAATCTATATATAGGGACTTCTCTGGAGGTCTAGTGGATAGGACCCTGCATCTCCAGCGCAGGGACGAGGGTTTGATCCCTGGTCAGGGAACTAAGATCACATGTGACATGGCCCAAAATAAATAAATAAATAAAGTTAAATAGGCTTAAATGAAAACTGTCTTTATAAGACAGTTTGTCCAACTGCAGCCAGGATGCATAGTGGTAATAAGTATTTGGGGGCGATCACTGTGTTTTTTTACATTCTTCCTCTTATTTAATTCTCATGGTGATCCTGATATATTTTCTCTTGTATAGATGGAGATGGTGAAGTTTAGATAGGTTATGTAAACTGCAAGTTCACACATCCCATCACTGTTGGAATGAAGCTCTATTTCTGAGCCACCTCTCTCTAGAATCCATGGTCTTAACTGTTAAGTGGAATTGCCTCCTGTAAAAGACAGTGACATGAATAAAACTAAGCTTTAGTAGAAATAACACAGTATTTGGTGTCAGATGAGCCTTGTTTTGATTCCAAATAGTGTTTACCTTGAGCTCACAAATATTTTACCTTATTGATTTTATTTTTTATTTATTTTTATTTTTGGCACAAGAACACTTCACATGATGTCTATGGCCCTGACAAAATTCTAAGTGTGCAGTACAGTATTGCTGGCTATAGGAACAATGTTGTACACAGTTGATCTCTAAAATTTATTCATCTGGTGAACCTGAAACATTGTATGTGATTAGTTGCTCAGTTGTGTCTGACTCTTCATGGTCTCATGGACTGTATCCCACTGAGCTCCTCTGTCCGTGGGATTCTCTAGGCAAGAATACTGGAACAGGTAGCCATTCCCTTCTCCAGAGGATCTTCCCAACTCAAGGATCAAACTGAAAGCATCCAGAGTCTGTTTAAAAACTAAGTATTTAAACAAGCCCCTCTCCCTCAACACCTTTTCCAAACATGTTCAAGGGAGGTGACACTTGCGGTGAAAGAAAATACTGATACTTTGTTTATATGGTTTAAAACCACAACATTATAATATCACAATTTCCCAAACTGTATTCCACAAACCATGAGAGTTTCTTGAAGTATATTAATATTTCAAGAGGTCAAATAAATATAGGGACTTTTGTGTGCTATTTAACTCTTTAGGGAAGAATACAATGCATATTAAAATATTAAACTCATCTCTGAGATAAACTAATATAACTTTTTTACACATACTTCTTTTTTTTTAACTTATTTTATCAGGGATTGAAACTTAATTTTGTTTCTTTATAAAGAACAGCAGTTAACATCTTACCTGTTACTCATGTTCTGCAGAAGATATTTTGGTCAATGATACTTTACATGCCTCATTTGGGCTGTGTGTCTGCTTCAGAATAATTAAAATGGCAGTTACCTCATTTTTAAAAGAGAAAAATACAGCAGGTTGCTTCATAGATATTTTAAGGGCTAACTAAGAAAATCATTATGAACAGCGGATCCTCAGAACAGACATACCCCATTATTGCTGCTTCTGGTGATTTATTAGCAGTGCTTGGCTGGCTCAAGGAAAAGAATAAGGCTGAGCTTGTTTTTGTCTCCACAGATGTATTTTAGTCACAGATTCCAATAATCCATCCAATACTGAGTCACAGAAAGATGATTTTGTTTGGTTTCTGAGTCTCTGGAGTCACCATGATATTTTCTAGGAAATAATAAGAATTTTATTCTTAGAGATAATTTTAGCGCCTTATAAATATTCTTATAATTAGATTACATTTTAATGCTGAATGTTGTTGTTAGCACAAATATTTTATATTTTACAATTCTTGTCCTATTGTAGTGTAGTGACTTAGCTGTCATTCTCCATGAAAAAATAATTTAAATATAGTTTTAAGATATTTTATATTTTTTTCTAGGCAATTCTTAATTTTTTCTTTTTGAAATAGGCATTTTTCAAGGCTAATATCCCTTTACAGAGAAGGCACCCCACTCCAGTACTCTTGCCTGGAAAATCCCATGGACAGAGGAGCCTGGTGGGTTGCAGTCCATGGGGTCACCAAGATTCAGACACGACTGAGTGACTTCACTTTCACTTTTCACTTTCATGCATTGGAGAAGGAAATGGCAACCCACTCCAGTATTCTTGCCTGGAGAATCCCAGGAACAAAGGAGCCTAGTGGGCTGCCATCTATGGGATCGCACAGAGTTGGACACTACTGAAGCGACTTAGCAGCAGTAGCAGCAGTAGCAATACCCTTTTAACTATTTTGGGCTTTCCTGGTGGCTCAGATGGTAAAGAATCTGCCTCCAGAGTGAGCCGTGGTTTTCAGTCCCTGGGTCTGGAAGATCCCCTGGAGAAGGGAATGGCTACCCACTCTAGTATACTTGCTTGGAGACTTCCATGGACAAAAGAGCCTGGTGGGCTACAGTCTATGCGGTTGTAACTATTTTACCTTTCTTGCCAATAAATTCACTGATAATTGATTACATTGTATAATCATTATGAAATATGTATTGAGTGCATCATGTGTTCCAGGTAATGTAATAACAGTTGAAAATGATGAGCAAACTCAGACTCTTTCTGCAATTGGTGGATAGATATTACTCAAAAAAGCAAAAATAAATATAAAATGACAGCATTAGTCTGGTACAGAATAGGTACAGGGTAGTATATAAATGTGTAAGAAGGTAATTTGATTTTTTCAGTGTGATCTACAAGATTTCCAAGAGAAGGTAATGACTAAGTTATTACCCAAATATCATATCCAAATTTTCCAGAGCTATGTTGGCATTTTAAGAATGGTGTTCTTAATACCTGCAAATAATGGGAAACCACTGAAATATTTTAACCATCATTGGATTTACATTTTGAAAAGGCAACTCTAGTTGCAATGTGGACAGTAGACTAGAAAGGCACATGAATGGATGCCACTGAAGCATTGTGAGACCAAAGTCAAGAGAAATTTAAAAAGACTAATTAAAGGAAATAGATCATACTAGGAGATTGCTACTAATTACTTTTTAAATGTCATTTTTTTCAGATTGATCTTCTCAGATTTGGTACCAATCAATTATACAAAATTTTTGTAGAAATTGACAAGCTAGTCATAAAATGTATATGGAAAAGATATGACCTAGAATATCAAAAAAAAAAAAAAAAGAAGAAGAAGAAGAAGAAAGGAAAGAAAAAACTAGAAATCTTATATTACTTAACGCTCATGTAAAGCTTATATTTTTAAAGCTCATGTAAAGCTTCACTTAACAAGACTGTGTGGAATTTTAGCTTAATGGAACAAAACAGAGTTTAGAAATAGACCTGAACATACAGGGCCAATTTATTTTTATGCAAGAGTGAGAGTATATCCACATGGAACAATGAACTATCTTAACTCTCACTATGCAAAATATATATAAATTAACTTGAAATAGATCCTAGGTCTAAACATAAAAACCAAAACTATAAAATTTATTTTTTAAAAAAGGAGAAAATACTTGCAAAATTGGGGTAGAAAATATTCCTTAGAAGGACACAGAAGGCACACAAGCCAAGAAAATGATAAATTAGACTTCCCCAAAATTAAAAACTTCTGCTTATCACAAACATAGAGAGAAGACATATAATTAACTGGCAAAAATGCAAATGTAAGGTAAACACCTAAAAACGGATTGTATTCAGAATATGTAAAGAACTGCACATCTTTAGCAAAAGGAATAATATCTCAATAAAAAATAAGCTAGATAAAGATTGAAACAATGGCTTCTCAAAACAGGATACAAGGATGACCCATAAGTTCACAGAAAGGCACAAAACATTACCAATCATCCAGTTTGTCAACTGGCATGCTTTAAATATTTTAAAATAATAGTTACTTCAACTCTAAACAGTACGTACTTGCTTCTGCATTGATGCTCTAGAGTATCTGTGCAAGAAGCTATGCATTTGTTTTAACTGAAAAAAAGGTGTCTGTTTTTTTACCTAAGTCAGTCAGTTACTCAAATCCTTCATAGACTCAAAACAGTGACCCCTTTTGAAACATAGAATGGACACTGCCAGACCTTCACTATCTCTTTTTGAGGATACATGGCAAAGAAAGGTGAAAGAGCTTTTTAATAAGACCTGAATGCCATTAGTCATGAAGGCAGGTGTTTAAAGTGAAGTGACAAATTTAATTCAGGCTTAAATTGAAGATAGTAGGGAAAACCACTAGAAAATTCACGTATGACCTATATCAAATCTCTTATGATTATACAGTGAAAGTGAAGAATAGAGTCAAGGGATTAAATCTGGTAGACAGAGTGCCTGAAGAACTATGGATTAAGGTTCTTAACATTGCACAGGAGGTGGTGACCAAAAGCATTTCCAAGAAAAAGAAATGCAAGAAAGCAAAATAGTTGTCTGAGAAGGCCTTACAAATGTAAAAGAAGAGGAGCAAGAGACAAAGGGGAAAGGGAAAGATATACCAGACTCAATTCAGAGTTCCAAAGAACAGCAAGAGGAGATAAGAAAGCTGCCTTAAGTGAACAATGCAAAGAAATAGATTAAAACATAGAACAGAACAGACTAGAGATCTCTTCGAGAAAATTAGATACAAGATGGGCACAATAAAGGACAGAAATGATATGGGCCTACCAGAAGCAGAAGATATTAAGAAGAGGTGGCAAGAATACACAGAAGAACTATACAAAAAAGATCCTAATGACCCAGATAACCGTCATGGTGTGGTCACTCACCTAGAGGGAAAGAGGAACTGAAAAGCCTCTTGATGAAAGTGAAAGAGGAGAGTGAAAAAGCTGGCTTAAATCTCAACATTCAAAAAACTAAGATCATGGCATCTGATCCCATCACTTCATGACTAATAGATGGGGAAACAATGGAAACAGTGACAAACTTTCTTTTCTTGGGCCCCAAATCACTGCAAGTGGTAACTGCAGCCATGAAATTAAAAGACACTTGCTCCTTGGAAGAAAAGACAGCATATTAAAAAGCAGAGACATTACTTTGCCAACAAAGGTCTGTCTGGTCAAAGCTATGGTTTTTCTAGTAGTCATGTATGGATGTGAGAGTTGGACCATAAAGAAGGCTGAGCACTGAAGAATTGATGCTTTTGAACTGTGGTTTTGGAGAAGACTCTAGAAAGTCCCTTGGACTTCAAGGAGATGAAACCAGTCAATGCTAAAGGAAATCAGCCCTGAATATTCATTGGAAGGACTGATGCTGAAGCTTAAGCTTCAATACTTTGGCCACCTGATGCAAAGAGTAGACTCGCTGGCAAAGATCCTGATGCTGGGAAAGATTGAGTGCAGGAGGAGAAGGGGCAACAAAGGATGAGAGGATTGGATGGCATCCATCGACTCAATGAACATGAATTTGAGCAAACTACAACAGATAGTGAAGGACAGGGAAGCCTGGCATGCTGCAGTCCATGGGGTTGCAAAGAGTTGAACATGACTTTGAGACTCAACAACATATGATATTTGTTTTTCTACTTCCCATTTACTTCACTTTGTATAATAGACTCTACGTTGATCCACTTCATTAAAACTGACTCAAACTCATTCCTTTTTATGGCTGAGTAATATTCCATATTATACATGTTTCACATCGCCTTTATCCATTCATCTGTAGATAGACATCTGGGTTGTTTCCAAGTCCTGGTTTTTCTAAATAGTGCTGCAATGAACATTGGGATACACGTGCATTGTTTGAATTGTGGTTTTCTCAGGGTAGTGCCTAGTAGTGGGATTTCTGTGTCATATGGTAGTTTTATTCCTGTTTTTTTGAAGGAATCTCCATACTGTACTTCCTCAGTCCTGGGGGAAACAGAGGTGAGACAAGAAAAGGAATAAAGTTTTGGATAGAGAGGTTAATTATCAGCTTGGCAGAAGAACTTGGTTTTAGGGGAACTAGGTTTTGGTGGCAAGACGCATAGACGGTTGGGGAATGTTAAAGCTTGTACTGTCAAAGATGAATAAATATCATCAAGTTCAATTCTTTCCAAATTTGGAAACACAGAATTCCAAAGGAATGCCTCAGGGTCCCCATCAGGAGTAAAAGGACAACTGATCACGTGACTTAGGAACTATCCACTTCAGCCTAAATGGAACAGCTTAAATTTAATGTTAATTATGAGACTTCCACAAAATTTTTAATATTTTTTTTAAAGTGTCCTCATGCAGGAGCCTGGACTTCCCTGTAGTTCAAACAGTAAAGAATCTGCCTGCAATGCAGGAGACCTGGATTTGATCCCTTGGTTGGAAGGATCCCTTGGAGGAGGAAATGGCAACCCACTCCAGTATTCCTGCTTGGAGAATTCCATGAACAGAGGTTCCTGGCGAGATACAGTCCATGGAGTTGCAAAGAGTCAGACGACTGAGCACAACAGTAAACAACTGGGAAACAGAACCCTGGTAAAAAGCAGAGCACTTATTTACAAGAGCCACTCCATGGCCTTTGCTTTCTATCACCATCACCATCGTGGTCTGCAGTAGCAACTCCATACATGTTGGTTGAATTAGGCACTTGCCCAACACAACACTGGAGAAGGAAATGGCAATTAATTCCAGTATTCTTGCCTGGAGAATCTCATGGACAGAGGAGCCTGGCATGGGGTCGCAAGAGTCAGACACAGCTTAGCAACTAAATCAATCAACCAACCAATCATATGTTCTCTATAGCGGCTCTATGAATTTACATTCCCACCAAGAGTACTGAAGGTTTCCCTTTTCTTCACATCCTCTCCAACATTTATTGTTTGTAGATTTTTTTAATGATGGCCATTCTGATTGGTGTGAGTTGATACCTCATTGTAGTTTTGGTTTGCATTTCTCTAATAATGATGATTTCCCTAATAGTGAGTGAGGTTGAGTATCTTTTCATGTGTTTATTGCCCTGTGGACACAGCAGGGATGAGAGAGGGCAGGACAAATTGAGAAAGTAGTGTTGACATACATGATCTATCATGTGTAAAATAAATAAGTAGTGGGAAGCTGCTATGTAAACAGGGAGCCCAGCCTGGTGTTTGTGATGACCTAGAAGGGTAATGGAGAAGGCAATGGCACCCCACTCCAATACTCTTGCCTGGAAAATCCCATGGATGGAGGAGCCTGGTGGGCTGTAGTCCATGGGGTCGCTGAGGGTCAGACACAACTGAGCGACTTCACTTTCACTTTTCACTTTTCATGCATTGGGGAAGGAAATGGCAACCTACTCCAGTATTCTTACCTGGAGAATCCCAGAGATGGGGGAGCCTGGTGGGCTGCCGTCTATGGGATTGCACAGAGTCGGACACAACTGAAGCAACTTAGCAGCAGCAGAAGGGTCATATATATAATTATGACTTATTCATATTGTTGTATAGCAGAAACTAGCACAACATTGTAAAGCAACTATCCTCCAATTAAAAAAAAAATAAAAATGTAAAAATGTGTGTGTGCTGTGATATGCAGGACCTTTAAACCACAGAGCATGGAACTAAGCTACAACAGACTATAGTACCTTCCTTGACTTACAATATATTAATAAGTGTGACATCCTCTTTCTCTACTGCTAAGTCGCCTCAGTCGTGTCCAACTCTGTGCAACCCCATAGGCGGCAGCCCACCAGGCTCCCCCGTCCCTGGGATTCTCCAGGCAAGAACACTGGAGTGGGTTGCCATTTCCTTCTCCAATGCATGAAAGTGAAAAGTGAAAGTGAAGTCGCTCAGTTGTGTCTGACCCTCAGCGACCCC
>SJXQ01005662.1:20190-173158 GCA_006408695.1 Aepyceros melampus
CTTTTAGATTATTTTTTCTTTTCCTTTTTTCCCCCTCTGTTGTAGTTGTTGATTTTATTGACACTAAGAAATCCAATTAAGCTTTTGAGCTTTTTTTTTTTTTTCTCAGTCACATTTTTTATTGCTGTAAACCTCTGCCTCTACATTGGGCTTTTGCACTTCAATGGAGCTTTCTTCTTTTTTAAATTTTAAGTTTTTTTAATGTATTTTTTTCTACATTTAATCCTTTGTTTGCTTTTCCTACTGTTCTTTTCCCCTTGCAGTTAATCTTTAACTGCTATATAAATCTTCTTTATCTACCTCTATTTAACTTTACATATTTAATCTTTCTTTCTTTTCTTTCTCCCCTTTCCTCTCAACATATTTGTTAGTTTTATTTTCATTGCTTTATTTCCAAATTGGTACCTTGCTTTAGTTTTGTTTTTCAGTTTGAACTTAATTAGCTTTAGATATAATTTTTGATTTCCTCTGTTTGCTGGGTCAATCTATTGTAATTTATTTTTTTTGGACTGCTTTGATTTTGCTTATGGGTGTATATATGTATGTGCATATTCAGTCAAATTTTTTATTGTTGTTGTAAACCTCTGCTTCTACATTGGGCCTTTGCAATTCTGTGGAGTTTTCTTTTTTTTTTTTTCCTTTTTTCTTTCTTCTTTCATTTTTTTTCTCTTTTTTTTAATTTTAATTTTTTAAACATATTTTCTATACTTATTCCTTTGTTTGCCTTTCCTACTGTTCTTTTCCCCTTGCAGTTAATCTTTCATGTATATTAATCTTCTTCATCTACCTCTATTTAATTGGCATACTTATTCTTTCTTTCTTTTCTTTCTTTCCTTTCCTCTCAACATATTTTGTAAGTTTTGTTTTCATTGCTTTATTCCCCACTTGGCACCTTGCTTTAGTTTTGTTTTCCAGTTTGTGCTTTAGTTAGTTTTATTCTTAACTGGTAAATATAATTTTTTATTTCCTTTCTTTGCTGGGTCAATCAACTGAACTGTATTTTTGTTGGACAGTTTTCACTTTGCTTATGGGTGTATATGTATATGTGTATATTCCATTATTTGCCTGATTTTGTGACTGCTGTTGTGGTTCATCTTTGGTTTCTTGTTTTTGAATATTTGTTTTAATCTCACTTAAATGGCATAACAAACCACTTGTGGAATCCTTGTTCCAGACAAGATATCAAGCCCTGAGCCTTTGGAGTGGGAGCACTGACTCCAAGACCCTAGACTACCAGAGAATCAACCCTAGGGAGCATCAAATTATGAGAACTCACACAAAGGAAACCACTTGAGTGCAAGACCTGGCATCATCCAACCACCATTAACACCCTGTGCAGGACACCTCATCTAAACAATAAACAAAAACACAAACCAAATCATCCTATCATCCACAGACAAGATTACCACCTCACTCAATGGAGGGAAGAAAGAATTCAATTTTCCTCAAGGAAAGAATTCAATTTTCCTTGAAGCCTGGAAAAAGGAGACCTCAAACACAATAAGTTAAATAAAAAAAATCTTGAAAAGGTAGAGAAATACTGCACAAATGAAGGAACAAACTAAAAACCCAGAAGTTCAAATGAATGAAGAGGAAATAGGCAAACCACCTGAAAAAGAATTCAGAATGATACTAAAGATGATCAAAAACCTTGAAAACAAAATGGATAAAATGCAGGAATCAATTAATAAAGGCCTAGAAGAATTAAAGAATAAACACACACAGACAAACAACACAGTTGCTGAAATTAAAAATACTCTAGAAGGAATCAATAGCAGAATATTTGAAGCAGAATGAATCAGGGACCTGGAAGATAAAATGGTTTAAATAACTTCTGAAGAGCAGAATAAAGTAAAAGAATGAAAGGAACTGATGGCAGTCTCAGAGAACTCTCAGACCATATCAAATGCACCATCATTTGAACTACAAAGGTCCCAGAAGAAGAGGAAAAGAAAGGGTAAGAGAAAATTTTTGAAGAGATTATAGTTGAAAATTTCCCCAACATGGAGAAAGAAATAGTCAATCAAGTCCAAGAGGCACAAAGAGTCCCATACAGGATGAACCCAAGGAGAAACACACCAAGACACATACTAATCAAACTAACAAGACTAAAGACAAAGAAAGAATATTAAAAGCAACAAGGGGGAAGCAACAAGTAACATACAAGGAAAACCTCACACACTTAACAGCTGATCTTTTGGCAGAAACTGCAAGCCAGAGGGGAATAGCTACTGCTGGTGCTGCTAAGTCTCTTCAGTCGTGTCCGACTCTGTGCCACCCCATAGACAGCAGCCCATGAGGGGAATGGCAGGATATACTTAAAGTACTGAGGAGAAAAATCTACAACCAAGGTTGTTGTACCAGCAAGGATCTTATTCAAAACTGATGGAGAGGTAGAAAGCTTTTCAGACAAGCAAAAGTTAAGAGAATTCAGTACCACCAAACCAGCTTTACAACAAATGTTAAAAGGACTTACATAGTCAAGAAATACAAGAGAAGAAAAAAGATCTAAAATCAACCCCAAACAATTAAGACAATGGCAATAGGTACATATATAACAACAATTACTTTAAATGTAAATGGATTAAGTGCTCTAACCAAAAGACATAGACTGGCTGAATGGATACAAAACAAGACCCATACATATGCTGTCAACAAGAAACCCACTTCAGACCTCAAGATACATATAGACTGAAAGTGAGAGGATGGAAAAATATATTCCATGCAAATAGGAAGCAAAAGAAACCTGGAGTAGCAATCCTCATATCAGAGAAAATAGACCTTAAAATAAAGCAGATTGCAAGAGATAAGGAAGGACACTACATAATGATCAAAGGATCAATCCAAGAGGAAGACATAACAATTGTAAATATCTATGCACCCAGCATAGTTCAGTTCAGTTGCTCAGTCGTGTCCGACTCTTTGCAACCCCATGGACTGCAGCACGCCAAGCCTCCCTATCCATCACCAACTCCCGGAGCCTACCCAAACTCATGTCCATTGAATTGGTGATGCCATCCAACCATCTCATCCTCTGTCGTCCCCTTCTCCTCCTGCCTTCAATCTTTCCCAGCATCAGGGTCTTTTCAAATGAGTCAACTCTTCACATCAGGTGGCCAAAGTATTAGGGTTTAGCTTCAACATCAGTTCTTCCAATGAACACCAAGGACTGATCTCCTTTAGGATGGACTGGTTGGATCTCCTTGCAGTCCAAGGGACTCACAAGCGACCTCCAACACCACAGTTCAAAAGCATCAATTCTTTGGTGCTCAGCTTTCTTTAGAGTCCAACTTTCACGTCCATACATGACTACTGGAAAAACCGTAGCCTTGACTAGACATACCTTTGTTGGCAAAGTAATGTCTCTGCTTTTTAATATGCTGTCTAGGTTGGTCATAATTTTCCTTCCAAGGAGTAAGTGTCTTTTAATTTCATGGCTGCAGTCACCATCTGCAGTGATTTTGGAACTCCAAAAAAGCAGTCAGCCACTGTTTCCACTCTTTCCCCATCTATTTGTCACAAAATGATGGGACCGGATGCCATGATTCAACTAAGGAACACCGCAGTACATAAGACAGACATTAACAGACATAAAAGGAGAAATTGACAGTAAAACAATAATAGTAGGAGACTTTAACACCCCACTCACACCAGTGGACAGATCATCAAAACAAAAAATTAACAAGGAAACACGTCTTAAATGATACATTAGATAAGATGGATCTCATTGATATCTTCAGAACATTTCATCCAAATGCAGAAGAATGCACCTTCTTCTCAAGTGCACATGGAACATTCTCCAGGATAGACCACATCTTGGGTCACAAATCAAGCCTTAGTAAATTTAAGAAAATTGAAATCATATCAAGCATCTTCTCTGACCACAATGCTATGAGACTAGATATCAATTACAAGAAAACAAATGTAAGAAACACAAACACATGGAGGTTAAACAACATGTTTCTAAATAACCAACAGGTTACTGGAGAAATAAAAAGTTTCTAGAAACAAATGACAATGAAAACACAACAACTCAAAACCTATGGGATGCAACAAAAGTAGTTCTAAGAGGGAAGTTTATAGCAATACAATCGTATCTCATGAAACAAGAAAACATAAAATAGACATTCCTAAAACTGGAAAAAGAAGACAAAAAGAACCCCAAAATTAATAGAAGAAAAGAAATCATAAAGATCTGAGCAGAAATAAATGAAAAAGAAATGAAAGAAAAATAGTAAAAATTAATAGAACTAAAACCTGGTTCTTTGAGAAGATAAACAAAATTGACAAAACTTTAGCCAGACTCATCAAGAAAAAAAGAGAGAAGAATCAAATCAATAAAATTAGAAATGAAAAAGAAGAGGTTACAACAGATAATGCAGAAACACAAAGCATTATAAGAGACTATTATGACCAACTATATGGCAATAAATTAGATAACCTGGATGAAATGAACAGATTCTTAGAAAAGTTCAGTCTTCCAGGACTGAACCAGGAAGAAATAGAAATTATGAACAACCCAGTTACAAGCACTGAAATTGAAACTGTGATCAAAAATCTCCCAAGAAACAAAAGCTCCGGACCAGATGGCTTCACAGAAGAATTCTATCAAACATTTAGAGAAGAGCTAATGCCTATCCTTCTAAAACTCTTTCAAAAAATTGCAGAGGAAGGGACACTTCCAAATTCATTCTATGAGGCCACCATCACCCTAATACCAAAACCAGACAAAGACAACACAAAAAAGAAAACTACAGGCCAAGTACCACTGATGAACATAGGTGCAAAAATCCTCAACAAAATTTTAGCAAACAAAACAGCAACAGATCAAAAAGCTCATACACCATGATCAAGTTGGGTTTACTCCAGGGATGCAAGGATTCTTCAATATATGCAAATCAATCAATGTGATACACCATAGTAACAGATTGAAAGATAAAAACCATGATAATATATGCAGAAAAAGCCTTTAACAAAATTCAGCACCCATTTATGATTACAAAAAAGAAAACTACAGGCCAAGTACCACTGATGAACATAGGTGCAAAAATCCTCAACAAAATTTTAGCAAACAAAACAGCAACAGATCAAAAAGCTCATACACCATGATCAAGTTGGGTTTACTCCAGGGATGCAAGGATTCTTCAATATATGCAAATCAATCAATGTGATACACCATAGTAACAGATTGAAAGATAAAAACCATGATAATATATGCAGAAAAAGCCTTTAACAAAATTCAGCACCCATTTATGATTAAAACTCTTTAAAAAATGGGCACAGAATGAACCTACCTCAACATAATTATAATAGACCAATGGAACAAGATAGAAAGCCCATAAATAAACTCATGCACCTATGGGTACTTTATTTTTGACAAAGGATGCAATATAATGGGGCAAAGACAGCATCTTGAATAAATGGTGCTGGGAAAATTGGACAGCTACATGTAAAAGAATGAAATTAAAATACCTCCTAACACCATGGACAAAGATAAACTCAAAATGGGTTAAAGATCTTAAATGTAAGGCCAGAAACCATAATGTAAACTCTTAGAGGAAAACATAGGCAAGCAGAACACTCGATGACATAAATCAAAGCAAGATTCTCTATGACCCACGTCCTAGAGTAATGGAAATAAAAACAAAAGTAAACAAATGGGACCTGATTAAACTTACAAGCTTTTGCACAGCAAAGGGAACTATAAGCAAGGGGAAAATACAACCATCATAATGGGAGAAAATAACAGCAAATGAAACAACTGACAAAGGGTTAATTTCCAAAATATACAAGCTGCTTATACAACTCAATACCAGAAAAGTAACCCAATCAAAAAGTGGGGAAAAGACCTAAACAGACATTTCTCCAAAGAAGACATACAGATGGCTAATAAATATATGAAAAGATGTTCAACATCACTCATTATTAGAGAAATGCAAATCAAAGCTACAATGAAATATCACCTCACACTGATCAGAATGACCATTATCAAAAAATCTATAAACAATAAATGCTGGAGAGTGTGGAGAAAAGGGAATGCTCTTGCACTGTTGGTGGGAATATAAATTGATACAGCCACTATGGAAGACGGTATGGAGATTCCTTAAAAAACTAGGAATAAAACCACCATATGAGCCAGCAATCCCACTCCTAGGCATATACCCTGAGGGAACCAAAATTCAAAGAGACACATGTATCCCATTGTTCATTGCAGTGCTATTTACAATAGCTAGAACATGGAAGCAACCCAGATGTCCATCAACAGATGAATGGATAAAGAAGTTGTGGTACATGTACACAATGGACTATTACTCAGCCATAAAAAGGAATACATTTGAGTCAGTTCTAATGAGGTGAATGAACCTAGAACCTATTATACAGAGTGAAGTGAGTCAGAAAGAGAAAGATAAATACCATATTCTAATGCACATATATGGAATCTAGAAAAATGGTACTGAAGGATTTATTTACAGGGCAACAGTGGAGAAACAGACATAGAGAATAGACTAATGGACATGAGGAGAGGGGAAGAGAGGGTGAGATGTATGGAAAGGGTAACATGGAAACTTAATGGACTATTACTCAGCCATAAAAAGGAATACATTTGAGTCAGTTCTAATGAGGTGAATGAACCTAGAACCTATTATACAGAGTGAAGTGAGTCAGAAAGAGAAAGATAAATACCATATTCTAATGCACATATATGGAATCTAGAAAAATGGTACTGAAGGATTTATTTACAGGGCAACAGTGGAGAAACAGACATAGAGAATAGACTAATGGACATGAGGAGAGGGGAAGAGAGGGTGAGATGTATGGAAAGGGTAACATGGAAACTTACCTTATGTAAAATAAATAGCCAATAGGAATTTGCTATATAGCTTAGGAAACTCAAAGAGGGGCTCTGTATCAACCTAGAGGGGTAGGGTGGGGAGGAAGATGGGAGGGAAGTTCAAAAGAGAGGGGATATATGTATACCTATGGCTGATTCATGTTGAGGTTTGACAGGAAACTGCAAAATTCTGTAAAGCAATTATCCTTCAATAAAAAATAAATTAATTAAGAAAAGTATATTAGAAAGGTCATGATTGAAAGAAGTGCTTTAAAGTTTTAAAAGTACACAGGTACAATACATTCAAACATGTACAGACACATACTTGAAGGATTTCTTTTTCATCAACCTTGCTAATAATTTTCGTTAAATTTATGACTATGTTTCTCAAAAACAGACTCCACATCTATAACTGAAACTATTTAAAAACTGATTCATAGCTGGGTGTACAGTTCAGTTCAGTTCAGTCGCTCAGTCATGTCCGACTCTGCGATCCCATGAATCGCAGCACGCCAGGCCTCCCTGTCCATCACCAACTCCTGGAGTTCACTCAGATCCACGCCCATGGAGTCAGTGACACCATCCAGCCATCTCATCCTAGTCGTCCCCTTCTCCTCTTGCCCCCAATCCCTCCCAGCATCAGAGTCTTTTCCAATGAGTCAACTCTTCGCATGAGGTGGCCAAAGTACTGGAGTTTCAGCTTCAGCATCATTCCTTCCAAAGAAATCCCAGGGCCGATCTCCTGATTAAAATTATAGGGACTTCCCCGTGGTCCAGTGACTAAGACACTGCGCTCGCAGTGCAGGGGGCCCTGTTTCAATTCCTGGTCATGAGCTAGATTCCACATGCTGCAACTGAGTTTGAAAATCCTGTGTGCTGCAAAAAGACTGGGTGCAGCCAGATAAATAAATATTTTTAAAATTAATAATATAAAAGGACACATGTTTATGCTGAAAATTTGATCTTTCTGAAAAGTAAACCTTGTTTAGTAAAATATGGATTTGAAATATCAGGGCACATTCATATTTTTGTTCTTGTTGATGTTGTTTAAGTGATATCCTAGTGCCTGTTTCCACCTCCGTAGCTTCATACTGATTACCTTGATGCATAAATAAACCCATACCTAGAGACAATTCAAGAATATAAGTTATTTATGACTTTTATTTTCCTAGCCCATCATAGGCAAAGTGTAACAGAGAGGCTGAATTTGATCTTAATTTTCTATTCTTCTCTTTAGAACTGCTCAGTCAGACATTCACTAGACAATTATTTAGAAAATTATGGGACAAATATAATGCCAAGTGCTGAAGAAATAAATTGACATATTTCCTCATTTTAAGAAGCTCATATTATAATGGGATTAAAAATGTATAAACAGATAGTAAGTATTGATACAAGAATGTTTATTAATGTGTATGGCTTTGCTGCTTTACTTAAATCCCCAAACTTCATTCACTATCTCCTGGCATTTATTCTTTTTGGATATATGAACTATGATATATTTAATATTTTCTCATAGATCAATCCATCATTTTCCCCTAATTATTGAAAAAGGAACATTTAATAAGACCTGTGTATAAAAACCTATTATCACTTACCACAAGCGAAAGTAATCTTAAAATAAATACAATTAAAAAGTGCATACATGCTTTTGCTTCAGTCATGTCTGACTTTTTCTTTTGATTGAAGGCCTCCAGGCTCCTCTGTTGACGGGATTCTCCAGGCAAGAATACTGGAGTGGGTTGTCATGCCCTTCTCCAGGGGATCTTCCCAATCCAGGGATCAAACCCATGTCTCCTATGTCTCCTGCATTGGCAGTCAGGTTCTTTACCAATCGTGCCACCTGGGAAGCCCAATTAAAGTCTGAGTAGTTTCACCAAACCAAGAGTCTGAGTCTGCATCTACTCTCCCTAGGTTAAAAAAGAGAAGTTTAGCAATGTCACCAGAAGGCTGAAGACGTCACCGGACTGGGATTTCTGCCTGAGCTGATTGGAAGTTAGAAAGGCTACTGAAAAGGGAATTACTTTCTCACTTTGTAATTCAATATTATTTTTGTTTTCAGTTTGTTCTGACTTTTGTCTCTGTTATCTTCTTTCTATCTTCCTGTAGGTTACTGGAACATTTTCTAAAATTTCATTTTTATTCATGTGTAGTGCCTTTAAGTGTATATCTCACATTCAAAATAGGACAACTTTTTGTGGTTGTTATATATTTTTAACCATAGTCTATTTGTGCCATCATTTTTTCCAGTTCTTCTGAAGCATAAATAGCTTACCTCCCTTTACTTCCCTTTATTCTCCCCTATTTATAAACTTATTTTCTTAAATATTTCCTCTACATACATTTAGAAACATATTGGATGGAGCTATCATGTTTGCTTCAACTGGAATAATTAAAAAAACACAAATTAGAGAATTCAAGAGGAAAGGCAAAGTCTGTTGTATTTTCACATATTTTTGCCTACTCTGTCCTTTCTTCCTTCCAAGGTTTATTCTTTACTTTCTTTCTGTTTAGAACATTCAGTCACTAGTGCCAGTTTCTTTGGCTCCAAGCGTGGGATACATGAGGTGAGAAGAACACCCAGGGAGCTCAACATCATGTCATACCTTGAATGTCAAATCCCTAGTCAAATTATCAACTTCTTGTACACTATCAGAATCTCCTTATGTTTCTTGTTTTATAATGTCCAGGGTTTGTAGTTGTACTTAGTGTGATGAATAGGCAAAATTGCATCTAATCCATTGTTTCAGAAGCAGAAGTCTAATTCAAGATTCTATCCAAATTTATTTCAAGCACCACTAGTGAGTGCATTCCAGCTCTGAACATATTTGCTTAAACTCTTTAGTGTTATTGACTCTCACCCATCACATCTTTTAAAGTACTATTATCAGTTGAATCACTTTTCACTTAATTTAGTTGATTTTGTAAGCCCATGGAGTAGCATTGTGAAAAGTATACTGAATTTAGAGCTAAACAACCTGTTTCATTTCTACCACTTGCTAGCTGGGTGGTCTTGAAGAATTAATGTAAACACCTTTTGAGTTATATTATTCTCTAAAAATCAATATCAGTATTGATGATACCGGTAGTATCAATATCTTCCTCCCCAAAGAGTTTTGGTGAGATTAAAGTGTAACAATGTATATGGAAGCATTCTTGGACCATAATAGGTGTTTAATGATGTTTATGAAATCTGATGTCTTCAGAGCTCACTATTTAATCAGCATTGCCTTCTTAAATAAGATTACTTTTACTATAGTTACTAAAAGGAAAGGTAAGAATCTAAATTGAAGCAGGGATGCACTAGAAAACAGAACTAAGTTACATAATTTTTGTAGCTAGTTATATTAGAAAAAAATGATGATGACCCCATTGGATCAACTCTAGCAGTCATATTAAACTGGAATGCGGTAAAGACACTGGTGGAGTTCAACAGGTTCCCTGTGCCTCCTGCTGTGGAGTAGATGTATGCTGGATCAGAGAGAGTAGCATGTGTGCAGCCCTAGACATCTAAGGTAATCCCAGCCTTGTTATTGCTCAATCTCGGGTGGCTGAAAGCCACTGGTCCCTCTAAGAAGCTGGAGGACACCAGCTGCTCAGAGGTTGTGTAACTGTTAGCATGCTAGGTCTTATTTGTTATTGGAATTAACTAGATAAATTGTTCCCTAAGAACAGGCTTGCAACATCACACTCTTCTTCCCTTCTTCCTTTCTGATATGCTTTCATGATGAGATGAAACTGGGAGTGGCAGCATTTACTTTGTGATCTGGGGTGGGAAAGCCTGAGGACAAAACCTACCATGCTGAGAATGGAGGGACAAACAGATGTTAGGAACTTGAGTCTTCTATGATTTTGTTGAATCACTGAATTAACTGACCCTGTATATTGACTGTGTTGCTACGCAAGATCATAATTGCTTCAGTGTTTGCGTCACTTTTATCTGGGTCTTCCCTTCTGGCTCATCTAGTAAAGAATCTGCCTGCAATGTGGGAGACCTGGGTTCGATCCCTGGGTTGGGAAGATCCCCTGCAGAAAGGAAAGGCTACCCACTCCATTATTCTGGCCTGGAGAATTCCATGGACTGTATAGTCCATAGGGTTGCAAAGAGTCAGACATAACTGAGCAACCTTCACAGTTTCTCTTATTTAGACAGAGTATGGGAAAATTTCATAAGTTGCTATGCATACATAAAGAGAATCTGGAGTGGGTTACCATTTCCTCTTGCATTGGCACGTGGATTCTTTATCATTGAGCCACTTGAGAAGCCAAAAGAATGATAGAAATAATTGAATTACTGCATACACACATTATATGTCAAATGGTGTATCAAATGGTTTTTGAAATAACATGGAGATATGTTTTTTTTTTCTCTATTTTGCCTCTGATATAAAAGAAATTTAACAATTGCAACATAACCTCATCTCAGTAAAAAAGAACTAAAGAGCTTCTTGGTGAAAGTGAAAAAGGAGAGTGAAAAAGTTGGCTTAAAACTCAACATTCAAAAAACTAAGATCATGGCATCTGGTCTCATCACTTCATGACTAATAGATGGGGAAACAATGGAAACAGTGACAGACTTTATTTTGGGAGGCTCTAAAACCATGCAGATGGTGACTGCAGCCATGAAATTAAATGACTCTTGCTTCTTGGAAGAAAAGCTATGACCGAACTAGACAACATATTAAAAGCAGAGACATTACTTTGCCAACAAAGGTCTGTCTAGTCAGGGCTATGGTTTTTCCAGTAGTCATGTATGGATGTGAGAGTTGGAGTCTAAAGAAAGCTGAGCACCGAAGAATTGATGTTTTCATATTGTGGTGTTGGAGAAGACTCTTAAGAGTCCCTTGGATTGCAAGGAGATCAAACCAGCCCATCCTAAAGAAAATCAGTCCTGAGTATTCATTGGAAAGACTGATGCTGAAGCTGAACCTGCAATACTTTGGCCACCTGATGCAAAGAACTGACTCATTTGAAAAGACTCTGATGCTGGGAAAGGAGGAGAAGGGGATGACAGAGGATGAGATGGTTGGATGGCATCACCAACACAATGGACATGAGTTTGAGCAAGCTCTGGGAGTTGGTGATGGACAGGAAAGCCTGGTGTGCTGCAATCCATGGGGTCACAAAGAGTTGGACACGACTGAGCGACTGAACTGAACTCAATATCCCCATTTTTTTGGGCTGTGGTAAATTTTTACCCACAAAGCTAAACATTTTCATGGAAATAGATGGTGCTTAATAAGAGAAAAGTCCACTGAAGTTTCTGCTTTTATGGACTGTGTAAATCCAGAGAAGAAATTCTATCACAGAGGCCAGTTGTTGACTGATTAGCAAGTGGTAACATCACTGTGTGAAGAAAGGGGTGGGTTGTTTTCTGCAGGTCCCAAAGGCCTAACTTCTGGCCTTACTAGCTGCTGGTGCTCCTCCCTCAAATGTTAGCTTTAACCTTCGGAAGGTTGATACTCCCAGTGGGTGAGCACTGACGTACAGTCTGAATGGTGTTTGAGGTCAGTAATGCACTCTTATTCATTTTGGTATTTAACTTCAAAGCTAGGGACTCAATTAGGGGGATTAAAGGTAACTAAAGCATGGCTTAAGTCATCTTTCCTTACACGCCCCTAATATAAGCAAAATCATTCTTATGTCAGGCTCTTTAAAAATCCATTTGGAGAAGTGTTAATCAATTCTTCATTTATTTGTCAGACATTTTTGGGCAGAATGTGGGGTCCTTTGAATAAGACAGGGCCAATGAGACCTGTCCCCAGTCATCAGGGAGGTTGCAAACAGCCTACCAGGAAATGCAGAGAATAAGAGAAAATAATAATAGAAGAGAAAGGACAGAAGGTCTCAGGAGTGGAGCAAATAAGAGAGAGCACACTTCACCTAGGGTGATCTACCTGGGGGAGTAAAGAAAGGTGTGTGTAGGAAGTGACTGGGAGATGGTTCCTGAGGGAATGAGTGAGTTTAAACATAAGGAATCACAGGCAGAGAGCATTTTAGCATCTCAGCACAATGAAGAATGTGCTGAAACCGACATATGTTTCAACCTGGCTTTGCTCTTAGTAACTAGACTTATTTTAGGAAATGAGTCACATTGAGTCTGTTTCTTCATCTTTAAAATGGATAGAATAGTATTCACCTTATAGATTTAGAAGAATTAAGTATCGTGGCCCATTGTAAGTATTAGTGTCTAACTTAATTTTTACCTAAGGTCCATTAACTGTTATTATTATTTGCACTAAGTCATCCAGAAAAGGGAACATTTGAGATGGATTCTTGGAGAAATTATAACAAATGGAAAGGTGCACGTTATAGATGACTGAGAAACATATTTGAAGACCCAGAGAACTCAAAGCATGGGAACCGGGAAGTGGTTTTTGGAGAAGAATCATGGCAGAAATGGAGATGAGAGAATAAAATGTAGGTGTGACTCTGAGAACAGGGCCTGGGAATACCAAAGTTCCCATCAAGATGTCAAAATATAGCACTGGTCAGTTGGTGGTATTAGCATCCAAGAACCATAGCATAAACAATGATAAAGGAAGAATGTCTCAAACGAAATAGTAATCAGATGCAAGAGAACAACTTTATTTGATCACCACCACTGGAGTAACTTTTTTCTTAGTGTTGGGGTTTTTTTCCTGATGTGTGGGATCTTCATGCATCACGTAGGTTCTTTTGCTGTGGGGCACAGACTCTCTAGCGTGGCACATAGGCTCCAGAGTGCATGGCTTAGTTGCTTTGTGGCGCGTGGAATCACAGTCCCTTAACTTTAGGGATCAAACCCACATTGCCTGCATTGCAAGGTAGATTCTTAACCACTGGACCACCACTTAAATCCTGCAACCTTCTCTAAGTGACTTAATTTTCTAAAAATCTCCAATGTAGAGGAGAGTTCAGAGAACAGGCATTTGAGTGAAACATTGACAGAAATTTGCAAATATTACAGGTTGCATATGAGCTACTGTACTGAGAATGCATGACGCACATGCTGGGACCTCCTCCTGTCCACCACCTAAATCAAACCAAGTCCACATAGACAGTACCACTAAGGATCTTGTCCAGGTTAAATCCTACTGAACTTCAGAATAGACTGGTTATCCTTCTCTACACAGCATGTAAGATAGCTACTAGCCTTTGGTTGGTGCCTAAACCTAGTTCTGTCCCTTTTTCAGTCTCTTGCTAGTCTGTTGAAGCTTAAATATATTGAGAACTGGCAAAATTAAAAATTTTGAGCTGTGAAACTGAAGACCAAGCAGAGAGATGTGGCAGAAGAGGAGGCCGGAGAGATCTGCAGCTTACTTGATTCACCACTCCTGGCTTTGAACATAACAATAAGGGATCATGAGTCATAGAATGTAGGTAGCTTCTAAAACTGGCAATGACCCTTAACCAACAATCAGCAAGGAAACCTAGAACTCGGTCCTACAATCACATGAAACTGAACCTTCCAACGACCTGAGCATGTTTGAAAGTGGATTTATCTACAGTTCTTTCAGAAAGGAAGACACCTGCTGATTGATCCCTTGCTATCAAATTGTGAGACTCCAAGGAAAGAACCTGTTGACCTCTGCTATACGCAGAATTTCACCTTCTGAAACTGATTTAATAAATTTGCATTGTTTTAAACCTCTAAGTTTGTGGTAATTTGTTATAGCATCAATAGAAAACTAATAATACAATTAATTGAAACTCTCTAAAAAATTTGCCCCAACTGCTGAGTGGCATGGGAAAATAGCCAGTACCTTCCTATGCACCAAGGGAAGAAAGCAGTCACAGAACACTCAGGCAGGAAGAATCATTTAAGTTACCTCCAGGCCAAAGTAAGGATCAGTGTACATGGAAGTTAAATTACCGAGTTTGTGGGCTATGGAAATCCCTCCTGTAACTGAAGCTTCATGGCATATGAACACAGCTGCAACTTCCTGGTACAAAATTCCCAGTATGGGTTCTGAAGAAATGGGGAACAGGAAACAAGGGAAGTAGAAAACCTAATTAGTAAGATTAATCATGATAAAACCCAAAGATAGTTTTCTGCTCTGTATAACTGCAGGTGATAAGGATATAATGCATGAAACTACAGATAAATGCCCACATTCATGAGAATTACTGTAGAACAGGTGCTGCCCAGCCTGGGGATACAAGACCATGGAGGGTGGAGTGAGGTAAGAAGGGCTGAGAATAATAATGCTATGGCTCATTTCCACTGGTTAGGTGGCTGGGTTGCAAGAGCTGCAGCTGGCTTCCTCTTCTTGCTCCCCACACTCTTTCAGAAGGTTCCACTCCTGCCAGATCATGGAGGAATGCTAAGTCGCTCTAGTCGTGTCCAACTCTGTGCAACCCCATAGACGGCAGCCCACCAGGCTACCCCGTCCCTGGGATTATCCAGGCAAGAACACTGGAGTGGGTTGCCACGTCCTTCTCCAATGCATGAAAGTGAAAAGTGAAAGTGAAGTTGCTCAGTCGTATCTGACTCTTAGTGACCCCATGGACTGCAGTCCACCAGGCTCCTTCATCCATGGTATCTTCCAGGCAAGAGCACTGGAGTAGGTTGCCATTGCCTTCTCCATGGAGGAATAGAGATCACTGAAATTTACCTTGAAGATGATGTCAAATGCAATGTCATGTACACAGTGCCTGGCCTGTGTGATGCTGTTATATCATCACCATCATCAATCATCACATTTATTAGGCATTTTGTACATGCCAGGCACTTTGTGCACGTTATCTCATTTTATGCTCACTATAACACTCTATGAGGTGTGTGTGTGTGTGGTGTGTTAGTCACTTAGTCATGTTCAACTCTATGACCTCATGGGCCTGTCAGGCTCCTCTGTCCATGGAATTCTCCAGGCAAGAATACTGGAGTGGGCTGACATCACCTTCTCCAGGGGATCTTCCCAACCCATGGATCAAACCCAGGTCTCCTGTGTTGCAGGCAGATTCTTTACCATCTGAGGCACCAAGGGAGCCCAACACACTATGAGGTAAGTACTACTATATACCATTTTACAGATGAAGAAACTGAGGTTTAGAGAGCTTAAACTTCTTGCTCAAGGACTAGAACTTGAAAACAATAGCTGACCCCGAGAAGTCTAACTTCGGCATTCTTATTCCTTAACATGCGTCACATTTTCTCCTTGTGCAGCTGCTCTGAATGCTCTGAAGGGGCATCCAAGGGCTGTTTTGAACTAAACAGAAAATGCACAACCCTGAGCTGCAGGACCTAAAGGTCCTGGGCTGGTGCTAAGTCATAGCCTCCTCAATGTGCTCTTGTCTGTATCAGCAGAGGTCCAGGAGCAAAAGTCCAGGTTCCCAGGGGTCCAGAGGTCCTCTCCAGAAATGCCTTTTATTCTTCATTCTGCACTCAGGGTTCTGTCCTAACTTCTCTCATTTTCTCTGCTTAACTTCCTCCTCCTTGTCTCTTCAGACGCAGTGTCTTGGCTTTGTCCACAGCTTTGTCTTTGGATGCTGCTGGTAGCAAGACTCTTGGCTCTTAATTCCAAAGGCCTTCCACTGTGGCTGCTTCAGACAGCCTAGACCACCACCTTGAAACCAGAGCTCCTGTTAGGTCTTATGTTCCAGGTTCTTATGTTCATTCTCTTGAGGAGCCACTGTGAACAGTCCTTGAATTTGCCAAACATTCTCACTACCAGACCACATCTCCACTGCAGGGGTCCCGCTTCCCAACTGAAACCTGGGATGATATTAATTTATTCCAAGTTGTATCCTCCAGCAAATACTCATATTTTAAAAATAGTACAGTTGTTTCTCCCCACTTTAAGTCTGTCTCTGGGATGCATTCACCGAAGGCTCAACATCGGCCGCCTGGGTTTCTCTCCCTTGTTCACACTCTTCTCACCCAGAGGGAGCATTTTATTTTCTGCAGCCACAGCCCATGCTCCAGCTGGAATTCCATTGCATCCAATCTACGCTACAGCACTTCCTTCTTAACCTAACCTGGGACTTTAAAACAGACATTTGTTGAAAAAGCAATAAATTCATATGGTAAAAAGCTGAAACAGGACAAATGGTATTTAATGAACAATGTCCTTCCAGCTCCATTTGGCCAAAGATCCCACTGTGAACTGTTGTTGCACTTGCTGTCTAGAAAATTTTCATACAGTCATATAAGTACATGCACATTTATTTGAAATAAGTGAAGCATATTACACACCATATGCAACGTATAATGTTTTGTGGACTTTTTTCTATGCTAGAGATGTTATCTTTTCGGCATATGCAGAAGAACTGTATCTCATTTTTTAACATCTATATGATAAACATACATAGCTATATCCTAGACTTTTCAACCAATTCCATGGCAATAGACATTTAACTGTTTCCTGTATTTTTTGCTACTATAGCATTATTTTAATGAGTATATAGGTATATATGTGTGTATATGTACATGCAATGTCTATATTTAAATAGTCTTCCAATTACCCCTTTATTTCCTTTATATTATTATGAAATTACCTAGTTGGATTTATTTTGTAACTCATTTGTTTTTTCCCCATTAAACTGTAATCTCTTTAAGGAAAGGGACTTTATCTATTTCTTCTCCTTTTTGGTTCATTTCTGTATCTCTGGCACTTAAAATAGTGTCTGGAACATAGGTAATATTCAATAATTTTTTGAATAAATGAATCCGTGAGGAAAGAGATTTTTCTTACATGTTATTTGAGTATACCTGTGGAATAAAAACCTCAAGTGGAGATGTAAACTTAAGGCATTTACTAGAGATATTGTGGCTGGTAAAGAATCTACCTACAATGTGGGAAACCTGGGTTTGACCACTGGGTTGAGAAGGTCCCCTAAGAAGGGAAAGGATATCCACCCCAGCATCTTGGTCTGGAGAATTCCATGGATTGTGTAGTCCATGAGGTCACAAAGAGTCAGCTATGACTGAGCAACTTTCACTTAGAGATTTACTAGAAATTGCTACATGTCTTTTGGGTAGCACCAATGTTTAATTCACCAAGAATTTTGAAAAGTCTTGTTCTCACTCATTTTCCAATCATATGAAAACAGTTCATTACCTTTATTGTAAGCTCAGGGCCCCTTTTCCTTCCTCATACATTAATTCTTAACCTTGCAGGCACGTGGACCCCCTAGACTACACGTTAAATCTCTGTTCATGACTTCCCCCATAGATGCCCTTTAGTCTGTTTTCACTTGCCCACTCATACTAGTAACAGTCACTATCAAAACTGTAGATACAGGGAGGATGGCCACATGGGCTTGGAAGCAGGCACCATCCTTTGGGACAAGGAACCCCAGAGAACCCAACTACCATAGCATGATTTTAAAAGATGAGAGTGTGTGTGTTTGTGTGTGTTTTGGGTAGGGATTAATACATCACCCTGGGTATGCTGGAGCAAGGATTTTACTTTCTCGTCTAATTTCAATATTACTAATACTGGAGAATACAAGTATTTTAGACACTTTTATAAGAGTAAAGTATTTTTCATACAGTTGTCTTTCTTTTTTAGAATTTACCAACTCTCCTTCCCTCTAGTTTTTTTTTTTTTTTAACAAGAAGCAAAATAGGAATGTCTAAGGGAATTAAGAACATTGGAAAAAATGGAGGAAATTTGTTCTTTAATGTGAACATTGCCATATATTTTGAAGCAAGTACATTTAAGAAAAATAAAAGGGTTGATGTGCTACATTATAGGTAATTAATGTATGGAACCTCTAACCCTGAGAAGGGTGTCTGGTGCTGAAAGTAAAGCTGGATGCTATAAAGAACAATACTGCATAGGAACCTAGAATGTTAGGTTCATGAATCAAGGTAAATTAGAAGTGATCAAACAGGAGATGGGAAGAGTGAACATCACATTTTAGCAACCAGTGAACTAAAATGGACAGGAACGGCCAAATCTAATTCAGATGACCATTATATCTACTACTGTAGACAAAAATCCCTTAGAAGAAATGGAATATCCCTCATAGTCAACAAAAGAGTCCCAAATGCAGTATTTGGGTGCAAATTCTCTCAAAAATGATAGAATGATCTCTGTTCATTTCCAAGGCAAACCATTCACTATCACAGTAATCCAAGGCTGTGCCCCAACCACTAATGCCAAAGAAGCTGAGGTTGAACAGTACTATAAAGACCTACAAGACCTTCTAGAGCTAACACCAAAAATTATGTCCTTTTTATCACAGGTGACTGGAATGCAAAAGTAGGAAGTCAAGAGATACCTGGAGTAACAGGCAAGTTTGGCCTTGGAATACAAAATGAAACAGGGCAAAGGCAAAAAACGTTTTGTCAAGAGAACGCACTGGTCATAGCAAACACCCTTTTCCAACAGCACAAGAGATGACTCTACACATGAACATCACCAGATGGTCAACACCAAAATCAGATTGATTATATTTTTTGTAGCTGAAGATGAAGAAGCTCTATACAGTCAACAAGAACAAGACTGGGAGCTGACTGTGGCCCAGATCATGAACTCTTTATTGCCAAATTCAGACTTAAATTGAAGAAAGTACATAAAACTACTAGGCCATTCAGGTTATGACCAAAATCAAATCCCTTATGTTTATATAGTGGAAATGACAAATATTTTCAAGGGATTAGATTTGGTAGACAGAGTGCCTGAAGTACTATGAATGGAAGTTTGTAACATTATACAGAAGATAGTGATCAAAACCATCCCCAAGAAAAAGAGATGCAAAAAGGCAAAACGATTGTCTGAGGAGGCCTTATAAATACCTGAGAAAAGAGGAGAAATAAAAGGCAAAGGAAAAAAGGAAAGATATATCCATCTGAATGCAGAGATCCAAAGAATAAAAAGGAGAGATAAGAAAGCTTTCCTAAGTGAACAATGCAAAGAAATAGAAGAATACAAAGAATGGTAAAGACTAGCGATCTCTTCAAGAAAATTAGAGATACCAAGGGAATGTTTCATGCAAAGATGGGCTCGATAAAGGAGAGAAATGGTATGGACCTAACAGAAGAAGAAGATATTCAGAAGAGGTGGCATGAATACACAGAACTATACAGAAAAGATCTTAATGACCTGGATAACCTTGATGGTGTGATCACTCACCTAGAGCCAGACATCTTGGAATGCGAAGTCAGTAGGCCTTAGGAAGCATCACTACAAACAAAACTAGCAGAGATGATGGAATTCCAGCTGAGCTATTTCAACTCTTAAAAGATGATGCTGTGAAAGTGCTGCACTCAATATGCCAGCAAATTTGGAAAACTCAGCAGTGGCCACAGGGCTAGAAAAGGTCAATTTTCATCCCAATCCCTAAGAAAGGCAATCCCACAGAATGCTGAAACTACCACACAATTGCACTCATCTCACACACTAGGAACGTAATGCCCAACATTCTACAAGCCAGGCTTCAACAGTACATGAACTGTGAACTTCCAGATGTTCAAGCTGGTTTTAGAAAAGGCAGAGGAACCAGAGATCAAATTGCCAATATCTGTTAGATCATAGAAAAAGCAAGAGAATTCCATAAAAACATCTATTTCTTCTTCACTGACTACACCAAATCCTTTAACTATGTGGATCACAGCAAACTGTGGAAAATTCTGAAAGAGATGAGAATACCAGACTACCTTACCTGCCTCCTGAGAAACCTGTATGTAGTTTAAGAAGCAACAGTTGTACATCAAGGCTGTATATTGTATATTGTCACCCTGCTTATTTAACTTATATGCAAAGTACATCGTATGAAATGCCAGGCTAGATGAAGCGCAAGCTGGAATCAAGATTGCTGGGAGAAATATCAGCAACCTCAGATATGCAGATGACACTACCCTTATGGCAGAAAGCAAAGAGGAACTAAAAAGCCTCTTGATGAAAGTGAAAGAGAGTGAAAAAGTTGGCTTAAAGCTCAACATTCAGAAAACGAAGATCATGGCATCCGGTCCCATCACTTCATAGGAAATAGACGGGGAAACAGTGTCAGACTTTATTTAATTTTTAGGGGGGGGGAGCTCCAAAATCACTGCAGATGGTGACTGCAGCAATGAAATTAAAAGACGCTTACTCCTTGGAAGAAAAGTTATGACCAACCTAGATAATATATTCAAAAGCAGAGACATTACTTTGCCGACTAAGGTCCATCTAGTTAAGGCTATGGTTTTTCCTGTGGTCATGTATGGATGTGAGAGTTGGACTGTGAGGAAGGCTGAGCGCTGAAGAATTGATGGTTTTGAACTGTGGTGTTGGAGAAGACTCTTGAGAGTTCCTTGGACTGCAAGGAGATCCAACCAGTCCATTCTGAAGGAGATCAGCCCTGGGATTTCTTTGCAAGGAATGATGCTAAAGCTGAAGCTCCAGTACTTTGGCCACCTCATGTGAAGAGTTGACTCATTGGAAAAGACTCTGATGCTGGGAGGGATTGGGGGCAGGAGGAGAAGGGGACGACCGAGGAATGAAATTAAAAGACGCTTACTCCTTGGAAGAAAAGTTATGACCAACCTAGATAATATATTCAAAAGCAGAGACATTACTTTGCCGACTAAGGTCCATCTAGTTAAGGCTATGGTTTTTCCTGTGGTCATGTATGGATGTGAGAGTTGGACTGTGAGGAAGGCTGAGCGCTGAAGAATTGATGGTTTTGAACTGTGGTGTTGGAGAAGACTCTTGAGAGTTCCTTGGACTGCAAGGAGATCCAACCAGTCCATTCTGAAGGAGATCAGCCCTGGGATTTCTTTGCAAGGAATGATGCTAAAGCTGAAGCTCCAGTACTTTGGCCACCTCATGTGAAGAGTTGACTCATTGGAAAAGACTCTGATGCTGGGAGGGATTGGGGGCAGGAGGAGAAGGGGACGACCGAGGATGAGATGGCTGGATGGTGTCACAGGCTCGATGGACATGAGTCTGAGTGAACTCCCGGAGTTGGTGATGGACAGGGAGGCCTGGCATGCTGCGATTCATGGGGTCGCCAAGAGTCGGAAACGACTGAGCGACTGAACTGAACTGAACTGTGATGTTGGAGTAGACTCTTAGTTCCTTGGACTGCAAAGGTATCAAACTAGTAAATTCTAAAGGAAATCAATATTCATTTTAAGGACTAATGCTGAAGCTCTAATATTTTTGCCATCTGATGCTAAGAGTGGGCTCATTGGATAAGATCTTGATGCTGGGAAAGATTGAAGGCAGAAGAAGGGGATGACAGAGGACGAGATGGTTGGACATCATCACTGACTCAGTGGACATGAGTTTAAACAAGGTCTGGGAGATGGTGAAAGACAGGAAAGCCTGGCATACTGCAGTCCATGGAATTGAAAACATCAGACATTTCTGAATGACTAAACATAACAAACCCTGAGATGATGTAAAACATGTTGAAAAATACAAAATACTGTATATTCCTCTTAACTTAATGAAAGGTTATATTTCCGAAAAACAGTTTTTTTGGGGGAAAAAAAACCAAACTGGTTTTAAAAATAGTATGATGTTAAGCAAAAGCTGATACTAGAAGATAGAAATATAAATGCAGCTGTCAATTTCCTTATAAGTATATATTGCATATGGTGGTGCTAATTTGCTTCAGTCATTTCTGACTCTTTGCTACCTCATGGACTATAGCTTGCCAGCTTCCTCTGTCCATATGATTCTCCAGGCAAGAATACTGGAATGCATTGCCATGCCCTCCTCCGTGGGATCTTCCCAACCCAGGGATTGAACTTGCATCTCTTATGATTCCTGCATTGGTAGGCAGATTCTTTACCACTAGAACCACATATATATCAAAATAAAAAAATAAATTCAGCATATTACCTAATAAAATTGTCATGGATAATCTCATAAGATTGCATGCATATCTTAAAATAGGAGTACTAGAAAGCATAAAATTAACCTCCATTTACCTCTCTTGCTTGGTAGAGATGTTTTATTTCCTTCCCCCAGTGTTTTAAGTAATGATGGCAGATTTGCTCAGGTGGCTCAGCAGGTAAAGAATCTGCCGCAATGGAGGAGGCACAGGAACTGTGGGTTTGATCCCCAGGTCAGGAAGTTTCCCTGGAGGAGGGCATGGCAACCCACTCCAGTGTTCTTGCCTGGAGAATCCCATGGACAGAGGAACCAGGCAGGTTACAGTCCATGAGGTCTCAGAGTCAAACACAGTTAAAGCAATTGAGCACACACAGTGTAGGAAAAACCATTCATTTGAGGACTGCTGCTGCCGCTGCTGCTGCTAAGTTGCTTCAGTCATGTCTGACTCTGTGCGACCCCATAGACGGCAGCCCACCAGGCTCCTCTGTCCTTGGGATTTTCCAGGCAAGAACACTGGAGTGAGTTGCCATTTTCTTCTCCAATGCATACATGCATGCTAAGTCGCTTCAGTCGTGTCTGACTCTGTGTGACCCTATAGACAGCAGCCCACCAGGCTCCTCTGTCCACAGGATTCTCCAGGCAAGAATACTGCAGTGGGTTGCCATTTTCTTCTCCTCTTTTAAGGACTGTACTTCTCCAACTATCTATGGAAAAGGGTCAATTTTTCCCCATCCATTCTTGACTGATATTTTTATAAAGTACAATAAAGAATAAATTACTAGAAGCATAAAGTAAAAAATAGGAATATATAAAGAAAACAAAAGCCATACATTAGGGCCATATTTTTAATCATCAAATGGAACAGACATAAAATGAATTCCAAACTGCTGTTAATGTTTCTTCAGCTTGTTCTCAATGTTTCACATTCCCTAGCAGACAGGTAATAAACTGTGAGAGATCATCTCTGGTCCACAGACCACAATAGAAGACTTTACCAAGGAATTTATTTATTTTCTAGGGTTTAATTTCTTGTCCATTTATTCAATTCTTTTCAAACTCTCTGAATTTTTTACTCTCATTGTGGGATTCTATTTAAATCCTTCCTGTATTCCTCCTAGAAATTCAAATGTACCTTTTGATGGAAAAAGCTTTGGAAGACCTCTATTCAGTTCAGTAGCTAGGACTGAGATGGTAAATTCCTTTTACCAATTTCACTGCTTGCTGGGCAGCACATTTCAGGCCACAGAGCCCAGCACCCCAGCCCTATAAGCCTCTGTCCACTCATATTCCTACTTCTCACCTCAGAGAGGCCCTCAAATCAGTTTTAAGGCTCAAGGGTATTTTTACTCAATTTCCTTTAGTTCTCCCAGAGCTGAATGGCAAAATCCTTACTATCCTGTTTTTATGGCTTTCATTTTTATTTCCCCAGTATTTTATTTCTGCTTTTGCTAATACTCCACAAGAGAAGAAATGTAAACATTAGTATACAATAAACACAAAACTCTCCTTAGTTGAGGAAAATAGAAACATATGAAAAATCTACTTATACTAGAATCTCTAGTAAAGGAGGAACTCCTGGTTAAAAAGCTCATTTTAGGCACTAAAATATTTTGGCTAAATTTATGGAATATAGATCTCTAATGGACAAAACAAAAATCACGTATTTGTAGAATTTTCCTAAAAAGCTTTTGATGGTAAGACTTTGATGTGATATAATTTGTCAAAATATATATTCTTATTAATAGTTATAAGTTGATTTTTTAAATTATTTATTTTTAATTGGAGGATGATTGCTTTACAATATTGTGCTGGCTTCTGCCATATGTTAACATGAATCAGCCATAGCTATACATATGTGCCCTGCTCCCTGAGCCTCCCTGCCATTTCCCACCACTTAAAAGTTGATTTTGATTTTTAATTATCCACAGCCAGCAGTGAGTTCTCCTTGAAGAAATTCAGTAGGAAGCGCTGTACAAGGTCAAATTATCGCTTTCCTGAGCCTAGTTCTGGTGGTTGACAATTTGTGTGAATTTTAACACATCATTTATGGGACTTCCGACTTGCTATTTGTCCAATAAAGACAGTGAAATCTTTCTGAGAAAGAGTGGAGACCAAAAGAAAGGGTGTGGCTAAGATTTAAAAGCCAAGTCACCTCCCTGCAATAAAACAGTCACTACTGACTAATGACTTAATGCGAATTTAATCTGAGCTTTTTCATTGAATGCTTCTTGCCAGATTTGTTCTAAGTGTTTTAAAAGAATGAACTCCTGTAAGTCTCAGAACCACAGGATGAGGCCTGTGCTGTCTTTATTCCCACTTTGCGTTTGAGCAAACCAAAGCACAGATGGATTAAATCACTTGCCCAGGGGCACATAGCTAGGAAGTCAAGGTGCTGAGGTTTGAGCTAAAATCAATTCCGAGTTGACATTCTTGACATTCTGCTGTATCTTATCCTAGTGCTGCATATGATCTCATTAATACAGGCACCACAGTGCCATTTTAACTTTAGTTGAGAAGTCCTGGTAATTTTACCTAGTAAATACTTTTAAACTTTATCCCTTGCTCTAAACTTATTGAGAACTTATCCCTTGTTCTAAACAGTGGGAATTCATCCAGGTAATTCACTCATGGATCAATAAATAATTGTTCATTAGTAAGGCATTATCAGGCATTTGCTAAATTCTGGGTCTGTCATGGTGAATAAGGCACATTCTGTGCCATAATAGTGCTTATTATCTCACAAGAAGATAGTACAGAAAATGAGATTATTTATGACAGTGACTGTATTTCCTCTTTACTTACTTCTTATACTCTTTGCCTCTAGATTCAATGATGCAGTTGTTAAAATTGCCTCCGGTCTCTAATCTCTCATGCATATATTTTTTTTCATAATTCTGTGCCTTTGCTTGGATTGTCTTCTCTACTCGAACCCTTTTCCATCTTTTATCTCCTAGCTTATAGTTACTTTCAAGAATCATTTCCTCTAGGAGCTCTACCCATACACTAGCTAAGCTGGTCTAAAAGCAAACCACACTAAGGTGTGTTTGTTCCTTGATCAAGTACTGTGTCTTCTTTATTGAATAAAGATGCTGTCTTAGTCTATTCAGCAGCTATAAGAAAATACCTTAGACCAAGTGGATTATACACAGCAGAAATTTATTTCTCACAGTTCTGAAGGCTGGAAAGTACCAGATCAAAGCACCAGCAGACCCAATGTCTGATGAAGACCCATTTCCTCATTCATAGATGGCATCTTTTACTGTGTTCTCACAAGGTATGAAACAGAGAGGAATCTCTCTGGGGCTTCTTTTGTAAGAACCCTAATCCCCTTCATGAGGGCTCTACCCTTATGACCTAATCAGCTCCCAAAGGCCCCACCTCTTAATACCATCACTTTTGGAGTTCACCATATGGATTTCAGAGGGACAACAAACATTCACCCCATAGCAAGTGTCAAGGGCAGGTGCAGCACTGACATTTAGCAAATATATAGAGAAAGGAACCAGAGAAATTGTTAACTTGAACCAGAGAGTTGTTCAGTCCTGTCTCCCAAGTCTGTAGTTTCTCCCACTTGCTTGCCAGAGGAGAATATTTATAGCTACATCCTAGGGAGTATAATCAATATTCTTTCCAACCACCATTCTCACTCAGGCACACACTAAGTTCTTGCTTCACCCAAGATTAAACACCTCAGTTCTACAGATCTGGGAAAATTCACAGTCCTGCTCATTCCCACCATCTGTACATTTGAAGACTGTTGTTATGTAGCTGCTCAGTCATGTCCAACTTTTTGTGACCCCGTGGACTGTAGCCCACCAGGCGCCTCTGTCCATGGGATTTCCCAGGCAAGAATACTGGAGTGCATTGCAATTTCCTTCTCCAGAGGATCTTCCCAACCCAAGGATGGAACCTGGGTCTCCTGAATTGCAGGTCGATTCTTTACCACTGACCTACCAGGGAAGCCCACATATTTGAAGACAGGCAAACAATTATTCACCTTTAGCAAGCATAAAGGAAAAAAAGCGAGAGATTCTGTTACAATATGGCAGCCTATTTTTTAATCTTGAAAATAAGCTGGGAGGGGTTGAACCCATAATATAGTACATAGCAATTATATTTTATCATATTCTAGAGCCAGATTTCACATACACTATGGATGTTGACAAGCTGATTCTGTTATTAAAACATATTCTCTTTGTTCAATATAATGAGAAGGTCCAGAAACATTATCCAGCAAAGATGATGGCTGAAATATAGCTTCTACCAAAAATGGGATAGAATTATAGGCCAGAAAAAAAATTTAAATTGCATTTGTAAACTAAGTAACTAATCTAATCCAACCTAACCCACTTGTCAATAATGAAAAATCCTCATTTTATTTTTTAAAGTCTAATTTAGACTTCCAAGGATATTTTATTTCCTTTTAAAAGTGTCTATTATTGCATTCATAATGAAAATTAATGAATTGAGTTTTTACTTCCATGAAAATAAATTTAAAATTTAATTATTTGGCCTTGCTGCTTGACATGTGGGATCTTAGTTTCCTGACCTGGGACTGAACCAGCAGCACTTGCAGTGGGAGTACAGAATCTTAACCACTGGACCACCAGAGAAGTCTCCCCAATATAAGTTTAATATTTAAAGTTTAAGGAGAAGAATCATTGTGCTTTTCTGCCTCAATCTATGGAGAGAGAAATTGACATTTGTTGCAAGTTTTAGAAAAGTCTTAATAGTAAAAGGCAATGAACCAACAGATTTCTATATTACTCTTGGAGTTATAGTTGTGAGCTTTGTGTTCCCATTGTAAAACAGAAGCAGTAACCAGCCTTCAAAGTACAATGAGAAGAGAATCATTCCCTGAGAAACGGTCCGCTTCAATCCTTCTGTATTCTACTATAAAATGTGGCAGAAGCAAATAAGAGTTTATTTACTGCTGTATAAAACTTTGGCTGAAGAGGCAAGGAAAGGAAGTCTGCTTTCGATTTCAACCATCTGGAAATATTACAGCTCAAAGCTAAGATCTTCCAATTTTCTTGTAGGATAAGTAGCATGTTTCTCTTTAACTCGACACTGTAGGCCAGAACAGAGGTCGCAGAAATGGTGCTTTTATAGGTAAATTTCCCCATGTAGCTGTACCACTCCTCAGAGTTTCAAAAACTTGAGGAAAAATATGGATTAATAATGGTCTTTTTAAGTGCGAAATCCCCACACGTTTTAAATTAGAGAAATTATTTGCAAAGTCATCATTGCCCTGTTTTGTAATCCCTCATAAATGTAGAATGTAGCTCTTTTACATCTATTCCCCTCAAAACTGATTTTTTTTTCTCTTCAGAGTAAATAAGAATCACTTTTTTCTCAAGAATATCTGGATAGGGTGATTTTCCCCAATTCTGAGATCAGCCCTCTAAAGGATTGTTTAACACTTTACACATTACTTAACCCCTTGGAACTTCTGTTTCTCTTTCTGTAAAGTAATACTGACCACCCACTGAACCCAAGGGCAGGGAGGCAGGAGTGCACCAGTGCTGAGGAAGAAAGTGTGATGCAAATTCCAGGCAGACAGTGTGGTCTCCTGTAGAAAAGCTTGTTAACCCCCAAGCAAGCAAAGGATTTTGTTCTCGATTCAGAGGCTAAGTGACCTTTGAGAGTCCATCTACTCTTGAAGTCTCCACTTTCCCCTCTGGACAGTGTCCATCCTCAATTCAAACTCTCTTATTTGTCTTGTTTATTTTAGTCTATATTTTTCTTCTATGCTTCTATCCCTTTTATTTTTTATAATATTAATCATTTTTCTACAATATTTCCTTCTATCCATTTTCTTTTCTCAACACATTCAAACTTATTGACTTATTTTTGCTTAGAAAGTATGAAAATTGTTATAAGATCTCAGAGCTCTTTTTGGGAAAAGCCACTTGGAAATAATAAATATAAATAACAATAAACACTTAGAAAGCTCCCAGAACTGTTGAAGTCCTTTTGCTATTTCCAAACAGTAGATAGAAGAGAATTCAAATTTCTTCATTTCTCCCTTTAACTCTCCTCTGTCTTTTCTGACCTTGGAGGAAAAAGGCACTGTATTTAAATGCCCCTGCCATTTTAATCTTAAATTTACAGAAACTTTTGCACTGAGAGTTGAGAAAGGAATTTTTCCTGAGACAGAGGACAGAGCTCAGACAATACAAATTTAAATATGAACAGCAGCAAAAATGTTCAAGGTAAGATAATCATGTAAGTTACAACTCACCACAGTTAATTCAAAGAGGCAAACCCGATTCATATTGTCTTTACTTATGATTGGGGCAATGTTACTTAAAATAAGAGGACTCCACACTTCTGCTGCTGCTAAGTCTCTTCAGTCATGTCTGACTCTGTGCGACCCCAGAGACGGCAGCCTACCAGGCTCGCTGTCCCTGGGATTCTCCAGGCAAGAACACTGGAGTGGGTTGCCATTTCCTTCTCCAGTGCTTAACAATTCTATTTTTTATTTGATGATTTGAGGTTTTCATGATACTTGCTGTCCAAGGACATGATCTTTTTATAAAAAGGTTTGCAGCTCTCACTCTTCCAAGGTGGGGAAAAAACTAGAAATGTGGCTTTCATGATGATAGATATAATACACTCTCAGCTTGTTTCTCTTGTGCGCTTCACTTTTGTTTTCCAGTATGTTGATTACACTGAGTTCTGGACACCATTTGTCGATTTCAAAAGCTGAATGGAGTAGAGAATAGGCACCTGTGACAATAGCCCCAGGTGGGTGTCAAAGTGCTTTACTGACAGCAGCAGAGAGTGTGGTTCATTGGCAGGAGCTCTAAAGTGCCTGTGTTCCCTTGGATCCAGTTGTGCTTTTCTTGGAGTGGATACTGGATCTTATTTCCGTATTGAGAGGAAAAATATAGGAAGGAGATAGAGAAACTGTAGGATGTTTTTAGTTGACTTCAAGGAGTACACATAAAAAATAAAATATAGAAATGCATCTGGTCTTTAAAAAGAAACAAAAACAGAAAATAAAAGAAAGCCCTCTAAAAGGCAAAGAAGAAAAAGAGTCCTTTGCAGAGAATCATAGTACAAAAATCAGGACTGTTCCAGTTTAACCCTTAGTTATAGAAAATTTGCCAGGTTTTTCTGTTTTGCAGTTTCACTCCAAAGTTCAGACCAGAAATACAAGCTGGTCCCAGAAGTGATAGAAGCTGTCAAAATAAGGTGCTGGGGAACAGAAGCTGTGAAAAGAACATGGATCTAGCATAGTATGATCGTATGAGAAGAGAAGCATAAAAAGGCATGAGATGTCCACATTCTTCACATGAGAATTGGATTAGAGAAGTTAAAAAATATTTCAAGCACCCTGAGAATAAGAAGCTACAAAATAATAGAGAAGAAAAGGAAATAGGGAGAAGAATAGAACAGAAGGGCAACAACTGATCTCTGAGGCCCTCTGCATGAAGTACAAATGAGGGGAACCGAGGTACCCCAGCTGACTGGCATTACCAACTACCAGAGATCTGAATGACGCTTTCTTGGATCTCCTGGCCCAATCAATCCAGCTGCTATCTGACTGGAACTGCCTGAGAGATTTCAAGCTAAACCACTTTGTAGCTCATAGAACTGTGGGGAAAAAATGTTCAAAAAATAGATCCATCTTTTTGAAGCCTACACTCTAAACACAGGTGAGACAATTTTTTTTTTTTTTGAACCGTGTTATCCCATCCAGTGTATTAAAAAGCAGAGACATCACTTCGCCAACAACGTTTCATATAGTCAAAATTATGGTTTTTCCAGTAGTCATGTATGAATGTGAACGTTGGACTATAAAGAATGGCGCAGATTGATGATTTCAAAATGTGGTGTCAGAGAAGACTCTTGAAGAGTCCCTTGGACAGCAAGGAGATCAGACCAGTCAATCCTAAAGGAAATCAACCCTGAGTATTTATTGGAAGAGCTGGTGCTAAAGCTGAAGCTCCAATACTTTGGCCATCTGATGCAAAGAGCCCACTCATTGGAAAAGACCCTGACGCTGGGAAAGACTGAGAGAAAGAGGAGAAGGGGGAAACAGAAGATGAGATGGTGTGATGGCATCACTGACTCAATGGACATGTGTGTGTGTTAATCGCTTGGTTGCATCTGACTCTTTTCGACCGCGTGGACTGTAGCCAGCCAGGCTCCTCTGTCCATGGAGTTCTCCAAGCAAGAATACTGGAAAGAGTTGCCAATCCCTTCTCCAGGGATCTTCCTGACTCAGGGATTAAACCTGGGTCTCCTGAATTGCAGACAGATTCTTTACCATCTGAGCCACTAGGACATGAGTTTGAGCAAACTCAGGGAGATAGTGAAGGACAGGGGAGCTGCTGTGCTACAGTTCATGAGGTCACAAGAGTTGGGCATGACTTAGTGACTGAATGACAACAACAATCCCATAAAAAATAAGAACAATGCTTTTTAAAAAATTATTATTGTTTTGAATCTGTAGTCAGTACTTTTGGCAAAAATATCTATACATTCCAAATAAGGTAACTTGTCCCCAAAAGCATTAATTCTGCATTCATCCAGAAGGCAAAGTGGAGTGAATATCAGAAGCATACAAAGTTTCTTCTAATTGCTTAAACTATGAAAATTCCAAAGACTCTGATTTGGTAAGTAATTTCAAAACCAAGGCATAAAGGAATGCATTTCTTTATGAATCATGGCAAAATTTCTGAATTTCTTCAAGTAACTATCTCCAAGCTATTAAAAGAACTAGTGATATGAAATAATGAACAGATGCTTCTGTGACAAATGCTGAGGAGATGGGAATATATTATAACATAGGATATTGATCAGTGATCACATAGCCATGCTTCCTCCAGTTCAGTTCAGTCCCTCAGTCATGTCCAACTCTTTGAGACCCCATGAATTGGAGCACGTCAGGTCTTCCTGTCCATCACCATCTCCCGGAGTTCACTCAGACTCACGTCCATCAGGTCCATGATGCCATCCAGCCATCTCATCCTCGGTCGTCCCCTTCTCCTCCTGCCCCCAATCACTCCCAGCATCAGGGTCTTTTCCAATGAGTCAGCTCTTCGCATGAGGTGGCCAAAATACTGGAGCTTCAGCTTCAGCATCATTCCTTCCAAAGAACACCCAGGGTTGATCTCCTTCAGAATGGATTGGTTGGATCTCCTTGCAGTCCAAGGGACTCTCAAGAGTCTTCTCCAACACCACAGTTCAAAAAGCATCAATTCTTCAGCACTCAGCCTTCTTCACAGTCCAACTCTCACATCCATACATGACCACAGGAAAAACCGTAGCCTTGACTAGACAGACCTTAGTCGGCAAAGTAATGTCTCGGCTTTTGAATATGCTATCTAGGTGGGTCATAACTTTTCTTCCAAGGAGTAAATGTCTTTTAATTTCATGCTGCAATCACCATCTGCAGTGATTTGGGAGCCCAGAAAAATTAAGTCAGCCACTGTTTCCACTGTTTCCCCACCTATTTCCCATGAAGTGATGGGACCAGATGCCATGATCTTCGTTTTCTGAGTGTTGAGCTTTAAGCCAACTTTTTCACTCTCCTCTTTCACTTTCATCAAGAGGCTTTTTAGCTCCTCTTCACTTTCTGCCATAAAGGTGGTGTCATCTACATATCTGAGGTTATTGATATTTCTCCCAGCAATCTTGATTCCAGCTTGTGTTTCTTCCAGTCCAGTGTTTCTCATGATGTTCTCTGCATAGAAGTTAAATAAGCAGGGTGACAATATATAGCCTTGACGTACTCCTTTTCCTATTTGGAACCAGTCTGCTGTTCCATGTCTAGTTCTAACTGTTGCTTCCTGATCTGCATACAGATTCTCAACAGGCAGGTCAGGTGGTCTGGTATTCCCATCTTTTTCAGAATTTTCCACAGTTTATTGTGATCCACACAGTCAAAGGCTTTGGCATAGTCAACAAAGCAGAAATAGATGTTTTTCTGGAACTCTCTTGCTTTTTCCATGATCCAGCAGATGTTGGCAATTTGATCTCTGGTTCCTCTGCCTTTTCTAAAACCAGCTTGAACATCAGGAAGTTCACGGTTCATGTACTACCATAATAATATTTAACCTAGTATTGCAGAACCCTGATGGCTACAAGGGGCAACAACAGCTGAAATGGTAGTGGGGGAGGGGAGGACTTTCAAAACCAAGACTGGAAGAGCAAGACTGGCCTCCCCAAAACACAAACCAAGCTTTTCCACTGAATGACCATTATTAATCAGTTATACCAGTTCAGATATAAAATATAACATTTTACCTTTTCCTTCACCGTTCTTTCTTTTTTTAATTTTCAGTGTCCTTGTATCTTTTCCAACTGAGCTTTCAGTACATTTAGTAGAAGTCCTCTTTCTGTGTGTTGGTAGCTATAAAGTCAATATGTAAAAATAGGTCTTAAACAAACAAAAACAACAAGACCTCTCTTCATTTTTTTTTTTTTTCAAAATTACTCTGTACCAGCCCTGCCTTAAGCATTGCAGCAAACAACTATGATTCAAAAAAGAGTAAAGTCATGCACGGTGATCAATAACAACCCTTGGATGCTGAACTTTTTTTTCTAATATTTGACCAACACTGCCATTTGGCACCAGTAAACAGGACTTGTATTACCGACTTCCTTTAGCAGAGTTGGCTATAACCTCTTCTCTAGCTGCTGCTGCCATCGAGGATTTGTCTGCATATTTGAGGAGGAAAGCCAGGAAAAACAGTTGTCTTTGCCCAAGAACATAAGTCTATCCAGTAGTTGAATAAGCCAAAGATATCTAAGTGAGCTTTGGGTTTTGCACTCAGCTTAAAAGTGATCCTTCCCTTGATCTTCCCAATGTGCTTTCTTAAAGGTACTGAAAGCTGAAGGCCTCTGAAGAAAGGTTTCTGCAAACAAAGCCCAAGAGCACTAGAAACCTCAAACCCATGTAAACAGGATCAGCTGTTTGCGCTAACCTCTTGTTCACTAGTAGCCAATTAGCTAACTCCATACTCCCACACACCTCAGCATGTTCTCAGAATAATAATGTCTCAGGAGGGTTAAACAAATGACCAGAAATCACATAGCTAGTGCCTGGACTAGCAGAGTGAGAATTAGAATCAATCCCCAAACCCAACAAGCCTGTTCCTCCCTGCCATGTTGTTTCTTGGTCGGCAGGCCAACTTTCCTAGTCTTTGCAACAAATTTAAAGAAGTCTGAGATAGATAACTGCCCCAAAGGAGTTTCATTCTCATTCAGGAAACAAGATGGAAACACGTATTGATTATATACTAATAAAATGTTAAAATAATCCAAAGGTCTCACTGCACAGCAATGTCTTTAACATCAAAATTTCCCTGAAATTTTCAACAGTAGAAAATACTAAATGTGTCAGTTGAACAGGTTAACTCTTAAATGCTATTTCATGTGGAGCAAAGAAGAGAAAAGAAGTTTGGGACTGAACCAAAGAAGCCTTGATTCATCATCTGGGCACTTTCTTTTCCGATCAGGTCATTCTGCTGCCTGAGGAAACATACTCTCCTTTCAACACACTCTGTATTTTTCACTGTCTATGTATGGTCAAGGTTTTCTTTGCATTTCAAAAAGACAGTTATTAATTGAATAAATAGACTGAATTTTTCAAAGGCTAGAGAACCTTATTGTTGTTGTTGTTAAGTTTCTAAGTCACCTCTGAATCTTGGGATCTTATGGACTAAGGCTCCTCTGTCCATGGGTTTTCCCAGGCAAGAATACTGGAGTGGATAGTCATTTCCCTCTCCAAGGAAAGCTTATACTCACTGATAAAAACATATATTTTAATTTTACTTCTTGGAGCCAGTGGTCCCAACCCTTACTTTTCCCCCCAGTTAGTGATTCATAGATTTTAAAAAGCACTTTTGAAAATGAGGTGGTTTAACCTTTAGGTTAGAGAGAGATTCATTGAGTCCCTGGGTTATATCCAGAAGCCCACCTTGTACATAATATCACCATATAGAATAAGTATCTACTGGGTACTGAGGTTCTGTGTATACATAACTATTAAGATAATATTTTAATTTGAGGTTATTAATCTAACAAAGAAATAGGCATTTCCTTTTTATTCAATAGAAGCCAATCCTTAAGTTCAGGAAATTCTAGGTGATAAATAGGGCTTCTGGGCCAGGTAGTCATTCCTGCTTGGGTTGAAATCCTTTCGTGATAAATTATTTTATCCATGTATCTGTTTCTTCACACTTTTATGTAAGCCCAAGAATTTCAGATACAGTAAACTACTAATGTCTGGGACATCCTCAAACTGCCCTCTCAAATTTATACAGTAACACTGAGAATTTGGATGGAGAACAGACATAAAAGGGAAACGCCTCTAAGCAGCCATATTATTTAAAATTTTTTTAATTTTTCTTTTTTGTCAGAAAGATACACAATATTTTTTTTTTTCTGACAAGCAAAGATCTGAAAATGGAAATTAATTTTATACTACTCACTATTGCTATTTTGGAGAAGGCAATGGCACCTCACTCCAGTACTCTTGCCTGGAAAATCCCATGGACGGAGGAGCCTGATAGACTGCAGTCTACGGAGTTGCTAAGAGTCGGATATGACTGAGAGACTTCACTTTCACTTTTCACTGTCATGCATTGGAGAAGGAAATGGCAACCCACTCCAGTGTTCTTGCCTGGAGAATCCCAGGGATGGGAGAGCCTGGTGGGCTGCCATCTATGGGGTCACACAGAGTCGGACATGACTGAAGTGACTTAGCAGCAGCAGTATTGCTTATTTTAGATATATAAATAACAATGGTTGGACTTATCCTATCAAAAGTGTCACCAAAAGCTATGCATTTGGCCCACACTGTGTGGACCTTTCATAGAAACAGTTTTACTAAATGTTTGATTTATCTTTTTTTCTGACAGCAGTGAAAGACACAATAAGATGCAATGTTATTTACCTGGCTTTTGCTTGAACTCTCAAGATGTTAAGGAAATGGGAAAATATCTTTCAAGCCTTGACTCCAGGAAAAAGTTTGTTTCCCCTGAGAAGCCAATAAGAGTTTACTGATATTGTGGGTCTGGAATTGATGTTATTTACATCTTTGCCTTGGTCATTAGAAAATTCGGAATAAATGGAGCCAATATAATTAATCAGGACCTAACAAGTTATACCAATTTGTAATAACCTCTGGCTTCATTTGCAAGAGGTTATTCTATATTCTATCTATAGAATATTCTATATAGAATATTCAGAATATTCTGTATTCTATTCTCTATATTCTATCCTTTTATTTTGTAAGCTTTTAGTTTTGTTTTGTGTTTTGGTTTTTTTTTTAAACATGACTTCTCCTACTGTTACTGACTGAACTGTGTTTCTTCAAAATTCATGTGTTGGAGCCCAACCACTGATGTGATTATATTTGGGGATGGGGCCTTTAAAGAAATGATTAAGTTTAAAATGAGGTCAGAAGAGTGGGAGCCCTAAACCCATAGGACTGGTCCTTATGAAAAGAGGAGGAGACTCTGAGGCCTTTCTCTTTGTGGACAGAGGGAAGGCTAGGTGAGGACCCAGTGAGCGTGCGCCTCTGCAAACCAGGAAGAAAGGTCTCACCAGAAACCAACCATGCCAGCACCTTGATCTTGGACTTACAACCAGAACTGTGAAAAATACATTTCTGTTGTTTAACCTACCCAGTCTATGGTATTCTCTTACGGCAGTTCAAACAGACTGATATACGTAACATAATCTCTTTTTGGTCTATTTTTTGGGGGCAGTAAAATATTCAAGGTAGGAAAGAAAACAGTTCTATGTCGGCCATATGCCCATCCCTCGTTTTCCTGTCACCTCAGTGATCCTGGTCTATCCTCTGTCCTCACAGAGATTAGTGTGGACGTGACAAACTTCTGGGATATTTACTGTGCCATTTTAGTCAGTATTTGGAAGTTCTCTCTCCGTTTATCCACATCTTCCTCTTTTATTTTTATTTTATTTTGATAAGGACTATTCCTAGATTGCTTCCCTTGTAGCTTACTCAGTGAAGAATCTGCCTGCAGTGCAGGAGACCTGGGTTCGATCCCTGGGTTGGGAAGATCCCTTGGAGAAGGAAATGGCAACCCACTCCAGTATCATTGCCTGGAAAATCTCATGGACAGAAGAGCCTGGTGAGCTGCAGTCCATGGGGTCGCAAAGAGTCAGGCACAACAGAGCGACTAAAACTCACACTAACGCTCAAGGACTATTCTTAAGGTCTTTATTGAATTTGTTACAGTATTGCTTCTGTTGCCTGTTTTGGTTTTTGGCCACAAGGCATGTAGGATCTTCGCTCCCCAATCAGAAATCAAACCCGCATCCCCTTCATTGGAAGGTGAAGTCTTAGCTACTGGAGTGCCAGAAAAGTCCCCACACCTTCCTCTTTTATCTTTTGCATACGTCCAGGAAGGGGCAAACTCTAGGGAACAGTACTTCTTTATGCAAATAATAAAATCTCAGTTCATGTCAACCCATTTTTGCGTCTTGTAAATGCTCTAGTTTTAGATTTCAATGGTTTCTTGGCTATTCCTCCCTGGCCTAATAACAGCTGTTCCAAAAATGTCAGGGGTGGACTCTGATCTTAGTGGTTTCTGGCTGCTGTTCTCTTATAGCTACAAGATGATAAGAGAAGAATATGCACTCGGGGTGACCTCTGGCATTTTATAGAGTACCTAAAATCAAACGCGTATTGCCACTTCCTTTGGAAACAGTATAAACCTTACTAAACAATCCAAGAAACAAAAAAATTCATACACACTTTAGTATAAAAGCTGTATTTCTTTTGAATGAATAGCCATGACATTATTATGCCAAGAGGACATTTGTCCCCTCCTTGCCTTTAGTTCCTTTATGCCTTATAAAGGTTTCTATGTTAACTAATGATACATGATATCCCACCAAAATGCCATCTTGCTAATAAAGAGGCAACTCCACTGACCCAGAGAGATGACAGGAGATTTATAGTTCCTCTCACCACAATTACTGATATGAGCTGAGTCATTTCAAACAAGTGAAGACGGCAGAAAATTGCAAAATTGATTTCCTAACACTGTGCAATCAACTTGGGACATTTATAACATATTTTTTACATCCAAGTCTCTTGCTATGTTCCGAGTGCTTGGTTGTTTGATCATCACTCATTTCTTTAGTTAACTGTTATAACAAAATACTATAGACTGTGTGTTTTGAACAATAAGCATTGATTTTTGGAGGCTAGGAAATCCAAGATCAAGGTGCTAGAAGATTCAGGATCTGGTAAAAGTCCTCCTGGTTTGGAGATGGCTGCCTTCTTACTGTAACTTTGCAGGGCAATCAGAGAGATCATTTCTCTCATGTCTCTTCTTATAAGGGGACCATTCCCACTTCTGAGACCTCTACCCTAATGACCTAATTACCTTCCAAAGGCTCTCCTTTCAAAGATCATCAAGGTGGTGATTAGGGCTTCAGCATAGAATCTGGAAGGAATACATTTCCTCAGTCCCTCGCACCACTGTTTTGAGGACTAATGAGGCAAAATGTTACTGTAGGAGGGATCTCTTGAAGTTGAGAGGGAGCCATTGCACACCCTGAACACTGTCATCTAGCTTTAGTTGTGTTGGAACGTTGGCCTTGTCTTTTTAGAAGAACATCTGAAACTCTCACAAAGTGATCTCTGAAAGATCAAAATTTGATCAGATGATGGGATGAGAGCTTCTAGTGATCTGTGTCCAAGAGCGTACTCAGTAGATGTTATTGTAACCAAAAGGTCTTGGAGAGCTCAGACCTGTCAATGGCTTCAGAAATTTCAAAGGCAACTCTTTCTACTGTTTTTAATCCTAGACTTTTAAGAATCACAAAGTTCCCAAAATGAGTACATTCTGAAGCTAACCCTTAAGCAGACACTCTTTCAGCTTACCAGCTATTCTGGAACGATGTATGGCTGTTAAGAGAATATTGACCATCTTTGACTTTGAAACTTGAATATGACAAAAATTATCTGTCGACCTCTTGAAACACACATATGCTCTTGACTTAACTCAAAAGACTGAGACACAAGATCCTCAATATTTCCTTGTAGCTAAGGTTCATTTCAATTTTACCTCTAGTTATTTTCAGCTTTAGCAGGAAAATATCTAGGATAATTTTTTTTTCTGATTCTATAAAATGAATACTCAATATATATGTAAGTGTACAATCATACATTTGTGTCTGTTTGCATGTGCTTAGGTATATATGTATATGTAGATACCCCTACATATCTAAGATTAAAATTTGCATTCACTTATTTTTAATTTTTTCCTTGTGAAACTAAATTATTGTTTCTCTCCTTATTTCTCAAATAAACTGCTTACAAATTACAGAACTTCAAGGATAAGAGTGTTTTAGAGGACACTGTCTTCAACTATGCATGTTAACTGGTTTAATTCCTTGGCATTGACATTTTCTACTAAATCATTGGTTTGGATATGGTGCTCTACATCAACTAAGAGTGAGTGAAGACTAGGAGAGATATGTTGAAGTATTTTACGGCTGACATTCATTTTCTTGCCTTTTAAAACCTATGTATATTAATCAGAGGGAAATTCCCCTGGAGGAAGAAATGGCAATCTGCTCCAGTATTCTTGCCTGAAAAATCCCATGGACAGAGGAACCTGGTGGACTACAGTCCATGGGGTTGCAAGGAGTCAGACACAACTGCTGGACTGAGTACACATATTAATCAGATCTGTGAAAATAATACATCTAAGTGTGTCCTATTAACAGTGAAACAGATGGTGATGAAGCTTTATTAATGAAGCATATATTTTAAGCTAATTACTTCCAAATGTCTTTGGTTGCTTCTCATCAAGCAAAACTATCTTTATCATGCAGCTCAAATATACATATATTTGTACCTCTGTGGATATATATTATGTATATTACTAGACATATGCAAAAAATTTTTAAATCATTATATGAAGATAAAATTACATTAATAATTTTATTATATTTAATAATGGTCTCAAAACAGGTTGTTCTCTTTAAAATATTATTAGCAAATTTATTAGTTTGAATAGTCTTTTCTCTTTTGTAGTGACAATGAATTTTCATTGGCTTATCATAAAAAAGCTTATTTCCTATTCACATTAGAATACACTGTGGGTATGCTTTTGTTGGTGATTTTCTCTCATGTAACTCCAGCCTGAGTGCATCTTGTAAGACTGCAAAATGTGATCTCTGAAGCCACTTAATAAAAGGAAAGTAAAATCTGATTGCACACACTGGTTTAAGGGCCAGAAACAGAAATTAATATACATCAACTTACATTTCATTAACCAGAATTCAGTCAAACGACCTTGATCTGATAGCAAAGGAGTCTGGGAAATGAAGTGTTTATATGTGTCCAGGAAGAGAAAATGATGGATTGAAAATCTATCATTGTTTCTGTCATAACCTTTATTATTGATATTATTAATTATTAAGGCATTTTATTAAAGACAAGAAGACAAGAGGCTTAATATTTTATAAAATATTGACTTAACACAGTATATTGTATGTGTGTATGTTCTCAGCCATGCCTGACTCTTTGCAGCCCCATGGACTGTAGCCCACCAGGCACACTTCCATGAAATTTTCCAGGCAAGAATACTAGAATGGGTTTCCATTTTCTTCTCCACGGGGATCCAGGGATGGAACACCCATCTCTTGTGTCTCCTGCATTGATAGGCAGATTCTTTATCACTGCACCACCTGGGAAGCCCAACACACTGCATTACAGAAATTCAAAGACCTGCTTCTAAATTTAATCTATTGCAAAACTGGCTCTAAGGATTGTGATTGCTAAAAAAGGTACTTCATAAAGTTATGTAAATTTGAATGGGAGAAAACAACTTGAAAAAGATATGTTTTGTTTTTTTTAATGGACCTTACAACTCTTGCTTGACAAGGGGTTGTATTTAACTTCTAACCATATCACTGCCCATTACCTCTAGCAGACATTTCTGTTTGCAGCAGGCAAAACAAGTGTTACTCTAGTGATTTCAGTCTCTTGATATCAAGGAATCTGGAAAGTGGTTCCTAAGCATTCATTTTACCTTAAAGGAAATTTTTTAAAGTACTTGCTTTAGTAGCAAATATCTTAAAGCACTGCTAAAAACAATTCAAAGAGCAACATCTTAGTAATGATGGCATCATATTATTTAACTGTAAACTATCAAGACACAATATGCTCTCAGGAAGAACATCATAATTCATTAAATCAGTATAAATCGATAGTTGGGACAGTCTCCCTAATAAATATTAAGACTTTCATCTTATTTTTACTTTGTAGGAAGGCTGATAAACAGCTTGTTCTACTAAAATGGTTAGCATCTCCGTGTTCTTGGATTTTGTTGTGCTCACACTATAAATATTGTCTTGAATTTTCAATTTCTTAATGGAATATTTTAAGCCACTTGCTCATTTTATGAGTAGTAAAATCATGCAGAACCCTGTCGGGCCGGGGCATCTAAGCCTTTCCGTTTTTGTTTCTTGACTCCCGCCTCCGTTACCTTCCTTGAATTCCCAAGGGCAGATTGCTAATCTGGGAAGCAAAGAGATGCAAAGAAAGACAACGGAGGGACCTCCAGGAAACAACAGTGCAGCTGGGGTCAGGATCTTGGTGCTCCTTCCAGGGATACACATAACAATGTCCTTAAGCTCTTTAAGATGTTAGCATTCTTCATACCTTGCTTCCCAGGTGGTTCAGTGGTAAAGAATCCCCCTGCCAATGCAGGAAATGCAGGAGACCCGGTCCGAACCCTGGGTTGAGAAGATCCCTTGAAGGAGGAAATGGCAACCCACCCCAGTATTCTTGACTGGGAAATTCCATATACGGAGGAGCCTGGCAAGCTACGGTCCGTGAGGTGACGAAGAGTCAGACATGACTGAGCACACACACACATTCTTCATGCCAGAGAAAGACCACCTGAAGCTACATTAAAGGAGCCAGAGAAGCTCATCAAGATTACCTGAGACCAGGTTAGAGGAGTGGAGGCCCTTGCACAACATTAAGACTCAACATTCAAAACACTATGATCATGGCATCCGGTCCCATCACTTCATGGCAAATAGATGCATCACTTTGCAACAAAGGTTCATATAGTCAAGGCTATGGTTTTTCTGGTAGTCATGTACAGATGTGAGAGTTGGACCATAAAGAAGATTGGGTGCCAAAGAAGTGATGCTTTTGAATTGTAGTACTGGAGAAGACTCTTGAGAGTCCCTTGGACAGCAAGGAGATCAAATCAGTCAATCCTAAAGGAAATCAAGCCTGAGTATTCGTTGGAAGGACTGATGCTGAAGCTGAAGCTCCAATACTTTGGCCACCTAATGCAAAGAGCCAACTCATTGGAAAAGATTCTGATGCTGGGAAAGATTGAGGGCAAGAGAAGGGGGCAACTGAGGGTGAGATGGTTGGATGGCATCACCTACTCAATGGACGTGAATTTGAGCAAACTCCAGGAGGTAGTGAAGGACAGGAAAGCAGGGCATGCTGCAGTCCATGGGGTCTCAAAGTCTTAGACACAACTTAGCAATTGAACAGCAGCAATCTTATTAGCAACCCCACCCTTGAACATTGTTATAAACCTCCTCAGCAAATCCTGCTATATTGAAACACTTCATTTTTAGGGCAGGAACCCTCTGTGTCTCCCTTTGGCTGGCAAATCAATAAAGTTATTCTTTCTACTTCACCTAAAACTCTGTCTCTGAGATTCAATTTGGCACTGGTACACACAGGCCAAGCTTTCAGGAGTAGATTGTTTGAAACTGAATCATATAATTTATGAATTCACTTAAGTGGATAAAAGTTAACTGCAAATTATTGCAATGCAAGAAAAGAAAGAAAGCGAATGAAAGTTCCACTGATAAACCTCCCTCCCCCCACCTCCCACCATGTTTTGAAACTCTGCTCTTCTCTGGATGTTTCTTGAATGGTATGTGACCATCTGCTGGTTAGTCTGAGTCTGGCCTCTGATGTCCAATTATGTTTAAATATTTGTGAAATAATTGACTAATATTTACAAATAAATGCAAGTAGAAGTTGTAATGTTTTTCTTTTTTCTTCAAGCCAATGGACAACCTTAAGCATTCCCGGAGGCACAGCCCCACTTGAAAGATGCTGCTTTAAGAACTAGAAAATGAGTACCTCCCCCAAATGATACCAGTTGTTCTGATGGATTACTGCGAGTAGAAAATCTTGATTTAGAGCTATTTGCTTTTGTGTATGAAGGTACAGCACAAGAGAGCAGTGTCTGTATGCCAAGTGTGATCAGTTGTGTCCAACTCTGTGACCCCATGGGCTGTAGCCCGCCAGGCTCCTCTGTCCATGGAATTTTCCAGACAAGAATAATTTGTTCTTTTCTATATTAACTCAAGCTTTCCAACTTTGTATTATTTTCTTTTTATTTCAAGTCTAATCTTCTAATTTTTAAATTTTCTGAAGTCTTAATCCAGCTCTGGATATTAGTCTAGGTGAATTATTTTTATGTGAAGTTTGGGAGTGAGAGTGAAGAAGTACATGGGGGTTTGAGCATGGTGAAAGTATTAGTCAACAAGGCTATTTCTGCCCAGGTACTAAATTCAAGGTTGCTTTAGCTTTTGACTACTATTCACTAGCAAACAAATTTATGTAAGAAACAGGTGAGGTCTGTGTTTTAATGTTTTATCCAGTTTGATGCTAAAAAGTAAAAGTCAACTATTTTTCATGTATACAACGAACTTCCTAAATTTGCATCTGGATTTTATGATATTTTGAATGCAATATTATTAAATATACTAGATATTAAAAATATTAGAGTGCTAAGACTGAGGAATATGAAGTTAGATTTTCTGAGTTTAAATACTTGCCTTTCTGCTTAATACGTGCACAGCTTTGAACATTTGTTTCATGTCCTTAAGACTCCATTTTATATCACACAAATTTATTTGATGACTAAATAAGGTAATAGCATACACAAGCCTGAGTACAATTGTTGATAGATAATATGTGTCCAATATGTTAGCTTTGTTGTAAATATTACTCATATATCTATGACTTTGTTGTTGTTTAGTCACTAAGTCATGTGCAATTCTTGGCAATCCCATGGACTACAGCATGCCAGGCTTCCCTGTCTTTTACTGTCTCTTAGAGTTTGCTCAAACACATGTCCATTAAGTAGGTGATGCCATCCAACCATCTCATCCTCCATCACCCTCTTCTCCTCTTGCCCTCAGTCTTTTCCAGCATCAGGATCTTTACCAGCAAGATGGCTCTTTGCATCAGGTGGCCAAAGTATTGGAACTTCAGCTTCAGCATCGGTCCTTCTAATGAATACTCAGGCTTGATTTCTTTTAGGATTGAGTGATTTGATCTTCTTGCTGTCCAAGGGACTCTCAAAAGTCTTCTCCAGTACCACAATTCAAAAGCATCTGTTTTTCAGCACTCAGCCTTCTTTATGGTCCAACTCTTACATCCATACATGACTACTGGAAAAACCATAGCTTTGACTATACGGATCTTTGTCAACAAAGTGATGTATTTGGGTTTTAATACAATATCTAGGTTTGTCATAGCTGTCCTTCCAAGAAGCAAACATCTTTCAATTTCATGGCTGCAGTCACTATCCACAGTGATTTTGTAGCCCAAAATAAAACCTGTCACGGCTACTTTTTTCCCATCTATGTGCCATGAGTAATGGGACCGGATACTATGATCTTAGTTTTTTTAATGTTGAGTTTTAGGCCAGCTTTTTCAGTCTCCTCTTTCACTCTCATCAAGAGGCTCTTTAATTTGTCTTCATTTTCTGCCATTAGAGTGGTATCATCTGCATATATGAAATTGTTGATATTTCTCCTGGCAATCTTAATTCCAGCTTGTGGTTCATCCAACCTGGCATTTTGCATGATGTACTTTGTGTATAAGTTAAATAAGTAGTGTGACAATATACAACCTTGCTGTACTCCTTTTCCGATTTTGAACCCATCAGTTTTTCCATGTGAGGTCCTAATTGTTGCTTCTTGACCCACATACAGGTTTCTTAGGAGACAAGTAAGAAGATCTGGTATTCCCATCTCTTGAAGAATTTTCCACAGTTTGTTGTGATCCACATAGTCAAAGGCTTTAGTGTAGTCAATGAAGCAGAAGTAGATGTTTTTCTGGAATTCCTTTGCTTTCTCTAAAATCCAGTGAATGTTGGCAATTTGATCTCTGGGTTCCTCTGCTTTTTCAAAGCCCAGCTTGTACATCTGGAAGTTCTTGGTTCATGTACTTCTGAAGCCTAGCTTGAAGGATTTTGAGCATAACCTTATCAGCATGTGAAATGAGTACAACTGAAAAAGACCTTCTTATCTCTCCTTGCTTTTCTCTGCAATTCTGCATTCTGTTGGATATATCTTTCCCTTTTCCCCTTGCTTTTTGTTTCTCTTCTTTCCTCAGATATTTGTAAACCTCCTCAGACAACCACTTTGCTTCTTGCATTTCTCTTTCTTTGGGATGGTTTTGTTCATTGCCTCCTATACAATGTTATGAACCTCTGTCCGTAGTTCTTCAGGCACTCTGTCCACTCTACCATATTTAATCTCTTGAATTTATTGGTCACCTCCACTGTATAACTGGGCTTCCCTGATAGCTCAGTTGGTAAAGAATCTGCTTGCAATGCAGGAGACCCTGGTTCAATTCCCGGGCCAGGAAGATCTGCTGAAGAAGGGATAAGTACCCACTCCAGTATTCTTGGGCTTCCCTTGTGGCTCATTTGGTAAAGAATCCATCTGCAATGTGGGAGATCTGGGTTCGATTCCTGGATTGGGATGATCCCCTGGAGAAGGACAAGGCTACCCACTACATTATTCTGGCCTGGAGAATTCCTGGGATCACAAAGAATCAAACACAACTAAGCAACTTCCACTTTCAGTGTATAATCAACCATAAGGGATTTGATTTTGGTCATACCTGAATTGCCTAGTGGTTTTCCCTACTTTCTTCAATCTGAACCCGAATTTTGCAATTAGGAGCTCATGATCTGAGCCACAGTCAGCTCCAGGTCTTGTTTTTGCTGACTGTATAGAGCTTCTGCATGTTTGGCTGCAAAGAATATAATCGATCTGATTTTGGTATTGACCATTTGGTGATGGCCATGTGTAGAGTCTTCTCTTGGTTGTTGGAAAGTGTGTTTGCTATGACCAATGTGTTTTTTTGACAAAATTCTGTTAGCCTTTGTCCTGTTTCATTTTGTATTCCAAATCCAAACTGATCTGTTTCTCCAGGTATCTCTTCATTTCCTACTTTTGCATTCCAATTCTGTATGATGAAAAGGACATTTTGTTGTTGTTGTTATCAGTTTTAGAAGGTCTTATAGGTCTTCACAGAACTGATCAACTTCAGCTTCTTCAGCATCAGTGGGTGAGGGATAGACTTGGATTACCATGATGGTGAATGATTTGCCCTGGAAATGAACCAAGATCATTCTGTCATTTTTGAGATTGTACCCAAGTGCTGCACTTCAGAATCTTTTGTTGACTATGAGGGTTACCCCATTTCTTCTAAGGGATTCTTGCTCACAGCAGTAGACATAATGATCATCTGAATTAAACTGTCCCTTCCCTATCCATTTTAGTTCACTGATTTCTAAAATATTGATGTTCACTCTTGCCGTCTCCTGCTTGACCACATTCAATTTACCTTGATTCATGGACCTAATGTTCCAAGTTCCTATGCAATATTGTTCTTTACAGTATTTACTTTACTTTCACTACCAGACACATCCACAACTGAGCATCATTTCCACTTTGGTCCAGCCACTTCATTCTTTCTGGGACAATTTCTTTAGTAAGTGTCCTCTGCTCTTCTCTAGCAGCATATTTGACACCTTCCAGCCTGGCATCTCATCTTCCAGTGTCATTTTTTTTTTTCACACTGTTCATGGAGTTCTAGTGGCAAGAATACTGGAGTGGTTATATCTATGACTACTTCTCAACAGTATTTGAAAAAATGTGTATTTGCAACTTTCATTCTGTTTAAAAAGTTTAAGTTTCTTGATTCTTTCTTAGGCCATTCATGCTGAAATCCTTTATCTCATCTCCATCATGTCCTTTGTTCCTTTATAGTATATAAACCTAATGGTAAGAGAATTGATGTCAGAATATGTGTTGAACTGAAACTCTTACAAGGGTTTGCTAATCCTCTGAAGAATTTTATTTTTAAGCACTATTGTTAATTTAAGTATATATATATATATATATATATATATATATATTCATTTTAGGTTATTTATTATATATACTATATATACAATGGAATATATTTTATTCTAATATATTCATCATATTCTATTATGATTTTTTCAGTGATCCATTGAAAAGGCACTTCTGGATTTTATTGACAAACACAAAGAGAAATCACAAGAACAACAACAAAAATATTGTTCTATTTGTATCACAGTCTGCCCCATGACTCAAGGTCAGTTTTGAAGCCAACAGAAGAAAAGAAAAAGAAGCCAAGGACTGAATTCATGTTTGGACCATTGCATTCTGGGTGTGTCATGGGGCTCCACAATCTTTTAGGTTAGATTACTTACTCTGTCCTTATTTCCCCACACTCCTTGTGTTTTTCAGGAAGAACTTCCAATAGAAAAGGCTCTGGTCCGTACCAGCTGCAAAAATTTGTTTATAATGATCAATTCAAATGCAAAACCGTGATTTAAAACTATCATACAATAGAATCTGTGCTAAGTGGCAGGCCACAAAGCAAGGAAACGTATTGGTCTGTCTTTCAAAGAGTCAGGCTGCACTGAAGAGAAAGGAAGATAGAAGAGTGGGTGAAAGAAGGAAAAGAGAGAGAAGGGAGGGAAGAGGAGGCTTTTCATGAACTGACCTATAAAGTAAATTTCCCATTTGATTTTGAAAGAATAGAGGAACATCCAGTTTGCCATTTCTTATTCCTTTAATTTTAAAATTAAGGTTTTTCTTTTGTTGTTTGTTTGTTTTTACTTCTAAAGATGTGACTTTAAAAATGGTGATGATGCTGAATTTACAATATATGGCACTGCTTTCACCAAGCCTCCCTAGTCTCATACACAGTATTAAAAAAGCCAGAACTCTTCTAGACTTCCCCAGGGCCTGCAACTTAAAGGAAAGAGAGACAACCAGTAAGGGAGTCTTTGTACAGGGAGTGCGAGTTATTTTGGGAAAGGATGGGTTAGAGAAAAGTTCTGCCAATGTCTTCCCAGGCCTAGCCGGCAACATATAATCAAGATATGCATTTACATTCTTATTTTGCAGTTAAAAAACAATTAGAAAAGAAGTGCATTGCTCAGGTTCATATGACTAGAAAGTTCACAACTGAGATTTGAACCATGTTTGCCTGATTTCTAAGCTAGTCCTTATTTCTACTCTTTTTTTGATAGTAGTTTCTTGGACTTTCCTTGTTTTTGATGACCTTGACAGCTTGGAAACTGTTACTCTGATATTCTATAGAATGTCTCTTAACTGGTATTTCTCTGATACTTTTCTCTTGTTTAGATTTGAGTCATATGTAATTTATTTTTAGTAGTGAATTCTTTATAAGTGTGCTGTATACTACCCAAATGTTTGGGATTATTTTAGGCCTATATTGTCATTAATCTTTAATTTAATGTCATGTGTAAAGAAAGAATGCTATTATTAATTTTTTTAATTTTTCTTTTTACTTTATTTTACTTTACATTACTGTATTGGTTTTGCCATACATCAACATGAATCCACCATGGGTGTACATGAGTTCCCAATCCTGAACCCCCTCCCACCTCCCACCCCATATCATCTCTCTGGATCATCCCTGTGCACCAGCCCCAAGCATCCTGTATCCTGTATTGAACATAGACTGGCGATTTGTTTCTTACATGANAACATCTTTTTTGGGTGTTAGTTCTAAAAGTTCTTGTTGGTCTTCATAGAACTGTTCAGCTTCTTCAGTATTACTGTTTGGGGCATAGGCTTGGATTACCGTATCATACAGGAATATCATACAAGATCTCTTTTATTATTATTATCCAAACATACCAGATGGCTTATTTTTTAAGACATCTTGGAAAAGACATGACTTAATTTTCATGCTAAATTTGTTCTCCAGTGTTGGTCTCATTTGAGGGATAAATATTAAGAATCACTTCTGCAATGTTTCCTCCAGTCTAGTTTCCTTGGTCTAGTCCTCTTTTAAACATGAAACCTCTCATAAAATACAAATATTTGTTGTTACTTAAAAATGAAGATAGAGTCTATTTGATAAATGGCAAACACTGCCAGGATGAAGGTGGTGAGCTCACAAATCCAAACATACAGTTGACTATCATCAATCAGAGATAAACTGGATGTTTTTACCATAAAGCCAACAGAAGTCCACTTAAACTATACAATACTTAATGAGTTATAGAGTTTATATATGTCATTTATGGAAGACTCATTCAAACCCAAATGCCAGGCTCCTTTCTCCTTGGGCAACTTGGTCTAATCTTTTGTCTTTGGCCAAATTGCATATACTATGCACATGGAACGAAATCAGGGTTCCAGAATCTGAATAATTCTGTTTGATTCTCAGTACTGTAATTTACAAGTCATGTTTTGTAGCATAATTAGACTACTTAATATCTTTGTAAATTAATTTTCTTACCTCTAAAATAGCTAATATTTATTCAATATATTCTACATGCCAGGCACTGGGTCATATGCTTTATGTGAGGTATCTCATTAATTCTCACAGAAACACTATAAAGTAGATGTTTCATTATTTTCATTTTGTCCTGAGCTTAGTCTCTCAGTTGTGTCTGACTCTTACAATCCCATGAACTGTAGCCCAACAGGATCCTCTGTCCATGGGATTTTCCAGGCAAGAATACTTGAGTGAGTTGCCATTTCTTCCTCTTGGGGATCTTCCTGACCCAGGAATGGAACCTGTGTGTACTGTGTCTCCTGCATTGCAGGCAGACTCTTTGCCTGCTGAGCCATCAGGGACCTAAAAGGAAATTGAGATTTGGAGAGTATCTTATCTAAAGTGATAAGTGTGTGATTGGTAGAACCAGGATTCTAGACAGTTCTGATTCCAGAGCCCCAAATTGTTAACTTGGGAGAACTCCCATGGTTCTTCTCTCTCCATCTACTTCCATTTCAGTTCTCTTGGAAATGCATATGCAAGAGCTTATGTCCTTGAGAGCATTAAATATGTTAATATTCATTGAAGAAATAATAATCAGCTACTACCTAAGTAACAATTGCCAGACTTGATTTCAGCCAACCCAGTGTATCAGTCAGTTCAGTTCATTTCAGTCGCTCAGTCGTGTCTGACTCTTTGTGACCCCATGAATTGCAGCACGCCAGGCCTCCCTGTCTATCACCAAGTGTACAGATACAGTTATTTCAAAGAATGTGTTAAAAGTCAGAATTGTCCTCCATGACACCAATGTCAAAAAGTTAGCAGTGTATCCAAAATATTTTCATATGTTAATATTCATTGAAGAAATAATAATCAGCTACTACCTAAGTAACAATTGCCAGACTTGATTTCAGCCAACCCAGTGTATCAGTCAGTTCAGTTCATTTCAGTCGCTCAGTCGTGTCTGACTCTTTGTGACCCCATGAATTGCAGCACGCCAGGCCTCCCTGTCTATCACCAAGTGTACAGATACAGTTATTTCAAAGAATGTGTTAAAAGTCAGAATTGTCCTCCATGACACCAATGTCAAAAAGTTAGCAGTGTATCCAAAATATTTTCATTGCCTTTAATAACTCTGTCCATCATCTGTGAACACACATAAATATTTTTGAATTAGTATGTGTATCTTTATTCCCTACCTCTAAGGTAACTAGTTCCATATGTTTATTCTTAACTCAGTTGTCCTTTTGTTTGTGGCTTAAAACCTTTCTCAAATTTCAAAGAATGTTTCTAGTATTTTGATTTATGAATGAGTTTATATTCAATTTATTTAAATCCTTCATGATTGCACGGACTTCTAAATTATATCTTTCTAAGTCTTTGTTTTCTCATCTTCCCAATTTAAAGAGTCATAATATTTTTGAAACTCTTTTCAGAAACATTAGGTGTTATCTATGTAATGCCAAACAGCTGGAGGAAAATGGAATAAAGAAAGGAAACATCGGGATGTATTCACATGTCCGCTGTTTGGCATTAGGTAACTGAGTTTCTAGTTCTCATCCAGATATTCAGAGGCAGAGAATATGTGGTCATATCTTTCTGTTTCTAAAGGTTACTGAGCAGTGCAGGAGGATAATAAGGTTTAGAAACGATAAATCAGGATGTCACAGTGTCAACACATCCAAAGAGGTGATTGGATTCAGTTTCTGTTCTCTGGCTTTGAAACAATAAGATGATTTTCCTCTAGTGACTTTGCAATGGCAGAGAATTGAAAATGAGTTTCCAAAAAGGAAGCCTCCAAGAGTGTTTAGCAACCAGACGGGGGCTTTGTTGCTGTTGTGGTCGATTTTAAAGTTAGGACATCCTGTGGTTTGCTAGGGATTAGAGAAAGTGGCCAGGAAGAAGTATTAAGGAAGTGTTCTTGAAAACTCTTTTTCTCTAATAGGGTCATAATTGTCTAACTTGTATATAGTCACACTACTTTTGTCATGTACTGCACAAGACATCTTACAAGATAAATTAGCTATAATATTTGGATAATGGAAGAAAAGGCCATTATAATATTACATACAATGAGCGAAGTACTGCAGTTTCTAATTAAGTGCTCAAGTCTGTTGTACAATGAACTATTTGTTGAACTTTTAAAATATAATTTGGAATCTTTGAATAAATGACTTACGGCCATGCAATAAAAACAGAGACATTTATACTGAAACACATGGATTGCATTATCTTTTCTGGGACTTGCTCGCTCTTCTACTGACGGGGCCTGACTACCTGGTATACAGCAAGGAACCAGGTGGCTTGGTAGGAAGGACCCTGCTCTGTCTTAGGTGGCAGTAAGCCAAAGTCCAGTCTGGAAAGAGTCCTTAACTCAGATTAGCTGTTGTCTGGGTGGGGAGTTGGGGGTTGGGGGTCGGGGGGTTGGGGAAGGCCTTCATCTTTGGAAATGTTAGTGACATCAAGGACAAAGAAATTGCAGTAGGGCCCAGGAAACTATGTAACGTTTTAAGGATTCCTAGTCCCCTGTTGTGCATCTACCGATTCCTGAAATTTACCTTCAGGGAGAAATTGAAAACTTTCCCTGTATACATGGATGTATAAGCTGAAGGAAACGAGAGCACATGCCAGCATGTTTATGCATATATTTTGATCTCTTTAACAGTCTTAAGTAATTTGAAGTTCCCATTTGCTTGGATCTCATGGCCAGAAACAGTCTCCCAGTTCTCAGGAAAAGAAGTTTTTTGAAAAGCCCTAAAAAGCCGCAGAGGAAGCTCAAGAGGCTTCTTGGACATCAAACCTCTCTTACAAAACATTTTTGATGAGTCAAGTATAAACAAATCAGATTCATAGAGGCCAAATTTTTCTTGATAAACATGAACTTAATAATGGGACTGGAGTTGGGAGGAAGAAAGAGGTTGGGGGAGTGGTCTTGAGAAACATGCTGAGTTTCACTGATTACAAATGATTGTAGAAAGAGTTCTCTTTCTTTCTTTCCCTTTACAAAAACTTGCTGATCCATGAATACAACTAGAGCTGGATTCACTCAGCACTGCTATTGTTCCATAACTGAATCTGGTGATAATATTTGGTTCAGTTACTATTTAGTATTCATTGTATTTGTCCAAAGTGACTTTAATATATACCCCTACCAAGTCACAGTTTTGCATAGTAATTGATACTACAAGTATCCTTGGATGCCTTTTTCTTTTCAGAAATGAAACACTTTTTGCGTAGTAAATTTGAATATAATCACATCTAGAATTCAGGAAATACAAGTAATGATACCAGAAAAGGCTTCCTGTAGAAAAGATGCTTAAAGTGAGTTTTAAAGAATATGAAGGATTTAGCAATTCATAGAAATATGGTCATTTCAATAGGGTTAAAAAATACTTCGATGTATAAAGAACTGGATAACATACTAAGGAAAATGAAAATTGTCTAAATTCCTAGAATGTCCAATTTGAGAGGAAACAGAAGGTGAAGAGATTGGGAAGGAAAGAAGGGCCATATATTGAGGGTGTGATTAAACTTAGAAAGATTTTAATGAGAAAGAGGAGGATTTTTTAAACACCAAGTTGGCTGCAATGTGGAATATGGAATAGATGGAGCTAAAACTATAAGCAGGGTAAAAGACTGTAAAAGATTTGAGTGATGTAGGTATTCCAGAAAAGAGTTCAGATAGGATGACAAGATGGGGAAATTAAATAAGAGAATCCTTTTCTCCAGTTATAATACTTAGAGCTAACAAACATGGGGAATAGTATAGAAACTTTCCAATAACTTTCCCAAAGCTGGCTTAAAACTCAACATTAAAAAAAAAAAACAAAAAACAAAACCTAAACTAAAATCAACTAAGATCATGGCATTCAGTCCTATAACTTCATGGCAAATAGAAGGAGAAAAAGTGGAAACTGACAGATTTGATTTTCCTGGGCTTCAAAATCACTGCAAAAAGTGACTGCAGCCATGAAATGAAAAAACGCTTGGTCCTTGGAAGGAAAGCTGTGACAAACCTAGACAGTGTATTAAAAAGGGGAGATATCACTTTGCCAACAAAGATCCATATAGTCAAAGCTATGGTTTTTCCAGTAGCTATATACAGATGTGAGAGATGGACTATAAAGAAAACTGAGTGCCGAAGAATTGATGCTTTTGAACTGTGTTGTTGGAGAAGACTCTTGAGAGTCCCTTGAACTGAAGGGAGATCAAACTAGTCAATCCTAAAGGAGTTCAATCCTGAATATTCATTGGAAGGACTGATGCTGAAGGTGAAGCTCCAATACTTTGACCACCTGATGCAAAGAACTGACTCATCGGGAAAGACCCTGATGCTGGGAAAGATTGAAGGCAAAAGGAGAAGGAGGAGGCAGAGGATGAGGTTGGTTAGGTAGCATCACTGACTCAATGGACATGAATTAGAGCAAACTCTGGGAGATAGTGAAAGGCAGGGAAGCCTGGCATGCTGAAGTCCATGGAGTCACCAAGAGTCAGACATGACTTAGTGATTGAACAGTTCCTATAACTGGAACACAGAGTTTGGGTTTAGAGATGTGGATTCAAATTCCACCGTTTGCTTGCACAGTTGGTAACATTAGGTAACTCAGTTAGCTTCCCACGGTTTCCCCGTACTGTCAAGTGGAGATAAAATATATCTAACTCAGGGTTGTTATGTGAAAATTAGGTTAATATAAAAAACACTTACAGGAATGTCTGGTAAAGAGTAGAAATTATTAGTTACACACAAGTATTGTCTCAAGTTCTTCATGTTTAGTTTCTAAGTCTTAAAAATAACCTCATGAGAAGGGCACTGACATCCTTATTTTTCGGATGATGATAGCACAGCTTGGACAGTTTGCTTAAGTTTTCCAGAGTTATAGAGTTAGTGGTTAGTAAAAAGCTAGTACAAACCTAGAGCCATATGCTTTCAACATTTTGTTATGACTTTGGTGAAAGTTCAGGCTGCCTTAACTCTTTGCGACCCCATGAATCACAGCATGCCAGGCCTCCCTGTCCATCACCAACTCCTGGAGTTCACTCAGATTCACCTCCATTGAGTCAGTGATGCCATCCAGCCATCTCATCCTCTGTCGTCCCCTTCTCCTCCCGCCCCCAGTCCCTCCCAGCATCAGAGTCTTTTTCAATGAGTCAACTCTTCGCATGAGGTGGCCAAAGTACTGGAGCTTCAGCTTTAGCATCATTCCTTCCAAAGAAATCCCAGGGCTGATCTCCTTCAGAATGGACTGGTTGGATCTCCTTGCAGTCCAAGGGACTTTCAAGAGTCTTCTCCAACACCACAGTTCAAAAGCATCAATTCTTCTGCGCTCAGCCTTCTTCACAGTCCAACTCTCACATCCATACATAACTACTGGAAAAACCATAGCCTTGATTCATGGGGTCGCAAAGAGTCAGACACAACTGAGCGACTGAACTGAACTGAACTGAACTGTCTCTGAATAGAGAGAAACTTGGTAACAATATAGAGTGTAAGACACATATTGTCCTACTTGTGTCAAAGACTGTGTTAGCACTACTTTTCAGGGAGATGGTTTAGAATAGCAGAACATATAGAAGTTACAATTTAGGACACCTGATTTAAATACTGACTCATTTATGATTATTACTTTGAGAAATGTCTTCATCTGGGTGTGGTTGAAGATGGAAAATAATCAAGTTGGACAAAGCTCTTTGTAAATGATAATGTGCCAGATGAACATTAGTCATTGATTGTCCCCTCAAAATTAGTGAAATAATAGTTAACCATGACATAACTCCCTTTTTGTCAACCACCAAAGTAAGCCATAAGTGAAAACCATTCCTCTCTAACATCATTAATTCTACAAGTTCATAAAGAATATCTTCCATCAGTTTGCATTGTACAAAAATTTGAAAAGGTAATTTAATGTTGAATCTTACCCCCTTCCAGCCGTCACAGCTTTACTATGACTTAAACATTTTTCTAAATCATTTATGGCATAAACTAAAGCTCCTTCAAGACAGGAGAGGACAGCAGTTAGACCATCAGAGGGCAGCTCCAAATTTTCTAAAATAAGATTTTTGGTTCTCTGGAAAGCTCTTGAGCATATTTCCAAGAGTCCATGAGAATTTTTCACTTGGGAACTTGATATTAATGGCAGTCTAAAATATGTACATGATCATGTTTTTTTGACCATCTGATGGCCAACTCACAACTAATAATTAACCCTGTATTCAAATACTTAATAGTGTTTTTGGTTTTGAGTTTGTTATACCCCCATATGGGCTTTCCAGGTGGCACTAGTGGTAAAGAACCCACTTGTCAAATATAGAAGATATAAGGGGTGCAGGTTAGAGCTCTGGGTTGGGAAGATCCCCTGGAGGAGGGCACTGCAACCCACTCCAGGATTCTTGCCGGGGGAAACCCAAGGACAGAGGAACCTGGTGGGCTATGGTCCATAGGGTCACAAAGAGCTGGATAGGACTGAAGCGACTTAGCACGCATGCAGGCATGCTCCAGTGTTCTACTTTATCCTGGGATAAAGTGGGAAAAAAATAGAGGCAGAATTACTATGTAAATGGTGAATTTATGCCAAGTGAGGGCCAAATGACATCATGTTATGATATTGCAGTAGTTGGAACAGAGAAGAGAGGTGAAAAAATGACTGATCTCACAGTGCACAGATGTATGGGTATGATGACCACAAAAGAACTTGAACTCTAAGAGTGAGTACCATGTTCCTTTATGTGTGGTTTTTAGTTTCAAGGAAACAAAAACATTCATCACATTAAATAAATGTTACTAAATTGAATTTTACTGGGTTGCATCTTTTGCCTGCATCTAATTAGTAAATGTGTTTAAATTTCATAGCTTAAATGATTTATGGGCATAGGAAGTTAAATCTAGGTTTAGATTTGTGCACATTTTAGGAACATTATAATTACAGTCCTTTAAATCAGCATCAATATTAAACAGAACTTTGGTTTCTCTTAAAAGAAGGCTGTCCATTACTCAACTTTGAGAAACAGTAAAATAATGGCAAAGAACACAGACTTTGGAATCATAAGTGAGTTCAAGATCCAATTCTTCTCTTCCTTGGCTGTGTTATCGTGGGTGAATTGTTTGACTGTTCTAAGCATTAGCTTCTTTTCTAGAAGGTATTCATTACAATAATCACAAACACTTCTGTGCCAGAAATGTTTAAATTCCTGAACCTAATTAACTCTTGCTGTTAAAACAATCCTGTGAAAAAGATGAAGAAACTGAAGCATAGAAAAACTAAACAAGTTGTACAAAATCATGCAGTTATTAGAACATGAATCCAGATAATCTGACTCTCAGGGTCAATTTGTTGCACTGCCGTTCACACGTCCACTATGGTTTCTTAAGTACATTTATACTATAGTATAGATGTTCGCTTGCAGCTTTCCAGGACTAATTTCTGAGCTCTTCCCCGACACAAGTTCCATGGTTGCCCGTCTGCAAACTGATAAAAACACATTTGGGGAAAAGCTGGGAGCAGTTCCAAAGAAAATTCCTACTGGTGTCAGAATGAAGGCTAATTTTTACTGGATGTTTACTAAACATTAGGCACTGCACTTAGCAATTTTACATCATTATCTCATTCAAACACTAAACCACACTGCTAAAAAATCATTTCATTTAGAAAGGAAGCTTCTAAGCAGTAATATTCCAGCGTATGTATGTGCCTTTTTCTTTACCTGTTGGTCTGTAGATGGACACTGAGGCTGCTTCCATGTCTTGGTTATTGTGTATTATGCTGCAATGGACATAGGGGTGCAGATACCTCTTTCAGACCCTGATTTCAATTCTTTAAATAGATAGCTAGAAGTGGGATTGCTGGATCATATGGAAACCCTGCCATTTGTGAAAACATAATGGAGGAACTCAGGTAAGTGAAATAAGCCAAATACAGAAGAAAACATAGTGCATGATACCATTTTTAAGAATGATCTAAACTAGTCAATCTCATAAAAACACACCAGAATGATGGTTGCTAAAGGTGGGGAGGAATAAGAAATGTGAAGATGTTGGCCAAAGGTTTCCAAATTTCAGTTATACATGATAAAGAAATTCTGTAGATGCCAAGAGCAACATGGTGATGACTGTTACCAATACTGTGTTGTATACTTGAAATTAGCTAAGCAGACCAAAATAGGACTAGAAAGTCTCTGAAAATTAGATTGTCATTGGGACCACAGCTCACAGAAAGAGCTAAATCTAAACCTAAACAGAGTGGTTGACTTTTAAAATTTTCAGCAAATCTCAGTCTCCTAATGCAATAGCCTAAATGTCTAGGAAATCATCCTTCATACCAAGAACCAAGAAAATCACCTCTTGAATAAGAAGACATGATCAAATAATACCAACACTGAGATAAATCAGATGCTAAAATTGTCAGGTAAGGATTTTAAAGCAACTACCATGAAATGATTCAACAAGCCATTATGAATTCTCTTAAACAAATGAGAAAGTAATAAGATCTCAGCTAGAGCTAATTGAGTTCAGTAAGGCCAGGACAAAGATCAGTACACAAAAATCATAGTTTTTTATAATCAAATGAACATGTGAAGCTGAAAATAAAAACATAATGCCATTTATAAATTGCTTTAAAGAAAACAATATACTTAGGTACAAATCTAACAAAGTTTGTATTAATAACCTGACAGTAGCAAGATTTTTTTATTGAACAAAGCATTCAAACAAATACTGATAAACAGATCACCTCCACTACATTACCCAGTGGGGTAATACAAAGTCCAGGCTTGGAATACTTCCTGAGAGTTTAGAATGTAACTGATGGAGAAAAACAAGCACAGATAACAGAGACTTTGCAACAGGATGGAAGTGGCATAGAATACTACAAAAGCTTGGGATTAAGAAGGTGGAAAACATATGTTTCCATCCCAGATCATCTATGACTAAAACAGTACTGGGAGGGAATTTAGATTGGTATGTAGATCTAGCAAATTCTTAAAAGCAGCAAACCTCATTTCTCTCATCCATGGAATGAAGCTAATAATAGCTACATGTTAATTCAGTAAAGATTGTATGAAATAACCTGTTTGGGCTATACTCAAGCACTACCTCTGGTTCAGTCCCTCTCCAGGTATCACCACATGTAATGTTTGCCTCATACCTCAGTATTAGATGTGATCACCATTCTCACATTACAGATAAAATAAACTTCAGGATATTGTCTTCCTCAAGGTGTCACAGGTATTAAATAACAAAAGTGGGTTCCAATTCATATCTCTGTGAACCCAGAGCCCAAATTCTTAACTGCTACAAACATTACCTGGCAATTTTGTTTTTCTTCCATTACCTCACTTTTTTTTTCATGAACCACTATGTTGAAGGCTGGAATGGGCACATAGAACAAATTATTAGTGTTCTATGAGCACATAGAACAAATTATTAGTCTAAGCTTTCCTCCTTAAAAACATGTTCCTTTTTTAAAAGAGACATATTAAGTGGTATACCCCACTCTTTGCTTCTATCCTCCCCAATCTTCATTAGATTTTAATTCCTAAATCACTTCCATATACAATTTGTTTAATTTATGTAGTTCTTAATCCTCTGTATGTGAGGTGGCATTTTTATCTCCCTATTTGGCCAAATGAACTAAACTTTTCTCTGCTACCTTCGCCTCTTCATTCCCATTGCTCCAAACATACTTGTGGATAAAGTAAACTGAAATTTATCCTTACCCCTCCAGTCTTCACTTCCCCAGACAGTATCTAGAGTCACTTCCAGTAGGCCAGAATTGAAGAGGTGCACCCGAGGGACATACCCTCGGGGAGACACCGCCAGAGAGAACCAACACTAACAGAAGATAATTCATTTCAAGCCCTGGATTTCAAGACTTCACCTATTAAAATATAGCTTGAGCTTGGTTTCCATTTATAGTCTATAAAATCTGTATATTTTAGACATATCTACAAAACACTGAAGATTTTAATTAAGAGTTGTAGAATGCTCTCTGAGGACAACTGGATAATTGTTTATCAGTGTCACCAATAGACCTTGTGACATCACCTGTGAAAATGGTGACATTTACCCTTGAATGGTCTAGTGGCTAGCACATGAAAGACAGTAAAATATTTATTTACCGACTGATTGAATATGTGAATGATTATCACCAGTGTATAACTCAGCTAACTAAGGGATTACTGGGGTGGTTAATCTTAGGTGTCAGCTTAGTCCAGAGAGCACCCAGATATCTGGTTAAATATTATTTCTGGGTGTATCTGTGAAAGTGCTTCTGGATGAGATTACCATTAGAATCAGTAGACTGAGTAAAGCAGATTGCCCTCCCAAATACAGGTGGGGCTTATCCAATCCATTGAAGGTCTGAGTACAATAAAAGGTTGAGTAAGAAAGAACTCTCTGTCTTCCTGAACACCTTCAAGCCTGGGGCATAGGTTTTCTCCTGCCTCTGGATTCAGACTCAAACTGATATTTATAGCATTGGGCTCACCTGATTCTCAGACCCTCAGACTGGAACTACATACTGACCGTCTCAGCCTTCGTAATCACATGAGCCAACTCCTCATAATAAATCGCTCTCTCTCTCAAGTTTACCTTATCTCTACTCCACACCACTCAGCCTTGAATATAGAAAGCCAGATTTTCCAATGCGTCTCTTGCTCTTAGACCAGGAGTTGACATCCTCTTCACTGTGCTTGTGGGAATCCAAATAGCTAATCCAAGGAAACACCTCCATTGCTCACTGGGATATTTATACAAAAGAAAATTGGAGGCTGCTGTGTCTGAGAAACTGGAAACGCTTTCCAGTTAACATGTCACAGTTCTGTGTCAGTCCTTCTCCTTTCGACAGTTGTAAGGGTTCACAGAATACACAAGGGCTTCCCAGATGGCTCATCCACCTGTGAATGCAGGACATGTGGGTTCAATCCCTGAGTCAGAAAGATCCCCTGGAGAAGAAAATGGCAGCCCACTCCAGTATTCTTGCCTGGGAAATCCCATGGACAGGGCAGCCTGGTGGGCTACAGTCCATGGGGTTGCAAAGAGTCAGACACGACCTAGTGACCGAACAGCAGCAGCACATGTTTATAAATGTGTTCAGTGCTTCCTATGTGGGGATCACTGTGTCAGGTGCTCCCTAAACGTTATCCCGTTTGTTCTTCAATATAGTCCTGCGAAACCGACACTGATAGCACCCTCTCCCAACAACACAAGAGAAGACTGTACACATGGACATCACCAGACGGTCAACACCAAAATCAGACTGATTATATTCCTTGCAGCCAAAGATGGAAAGCTCTATACAGTCAGCAAAAACAAGACCAGGAGCTGACTGTGGCTCCAATCATGAACTCTTTATTGCCAAATTCAGACTTAAATTGAAGAAAATGGGGAAAACCATTAGACCACTCAGTTATGACCTAAATTAAATCACTTATGACTATACAGTGGAAGTGAGAAATAGATTTAAGGGACTAGATCTGATAGACAGAGGGCCTGATGAACTATGGATGGAGGTTCATGACACTGTACAGAAGACAGGGATTAAGGCTATCCCCAAGAAAAAGAAATACAAAAAAAGCAAAATGGCTTTTTTGTCCAGCAAACTGGACATGGAACAACAGACTGGTTCCAAATTGGAAAAGGAAGACTTCAAGGCTGTATATTGTCAATCTGTTTATTTAACTTACATGCAGAGTACATCATGAGAAATGCTGGGCTGGAAGAAGCACAAGCTGGAATCAAGATTGCCAGGAGAAATATCAATAACCTCAGATATGCAGATGACACCACCCTTATGGCATAAAGTGAAGAAGAACCAAAAAGCTTCTTGATGAAAGTGAAAGAAAAGAGTTAAAAAATGGACTGGAACCTCAACATTCAGAAAACGAAGATCATGGCATCCGGTCCCATCACTTCATGGGAAATAGATGGGGAAACAGTGGAAACAGCCCCAAAACAGTTATTTTGGGGGGCTCCAAAATCACTGCAGATGGTGACTGCAGCCATAAAATTAAAAGACACTTACTCCTTGGAAGAAAAGTTATGACCAACCTAGATAGCATATTCAAAAGCAGAGACATTACTTTGCCAACAAAGGTATCTCTAGTCAAGGCTATAGTTTATCCAGTGGTCATGTATGGATGTGAGAGTTGATCTATAAAGAGAACTGAGTGCAGATGAATTGATGCTTTTGAACTGTGGTGTTGGAGAAGATTCTTGAGAGTCCCTTGGACTGCAAGAAGATCCAACCAGTCCATCTTAAAGGAGATCAGTCCTGTGTGTTCATTGGAAGGATTGAGGTTGAAGCTGAAACTCCAGTACTTAGGCCACCTGATACGAAGAGCTGACTCATTTGAAAAGACCCTGATGCTGGGAGGGATTGGGGGCAGGAGGAGAAGGGGACGACAGAGGATGAGATGGCTGGATGGCATCACCAACTCGATAGACATGTGTTTGGATGAACTCTGGGATTTGGTGATGGACAGGGAGGCCTGGCCTGCTACAGTTCATGGGGTCACAAAGAGTCAGACACAAGTGAGCGACTGAACTGAACTGAGCTGAAACATTATCTCATTCATTCTTAACAGCAATCCTGTGAAACTGACACTGACATCCCAAATTTACATATGAGAAAGTTGGTAGTCAGAGAAGTGAAGAAGCCAGAACTTGAACTTTGGTCTGCATGAATGCAAAGCACCCCTTACCACCATATCATGGTGAACAGCTTCATTATTGAATGCAACACCTGAGTGAGGTTGAAATGACTCAATTTGGTAAGGAAAGCCAAGTTCATGGGCTCATAACCTTTGGCCAGTGGTATTAATCCAAATCTGTTTTAACCCTCGGGGTGTGTTGCAGAAGCAACCACATGGATGCTGCATTTGGAGTAGGTGCTGTTTCTCTCCACAGAATAGACCACTTACTGACTCTGCCTTAGGTCACAGAAAACCTGCAAGCCATGTGCACCAAAGAAAAGTCGGACTCCTTGGGAGAAATTATCTTTTCCAGATTGTACAAACTTTGGAGAGCTGAGCTTAGTCAGGTTAATGCAGTTTAACGCAAAGGCAACGTAGGAGGGGAAAGAAAGCAAAACTAATGGAGGTCTGTCTTTGATCTCTGCTAATCAAGGCATTTCATGAGGTACTTTATAATCATGTAGTGCTCAGGTCCTAATGAAAATGGTTTAAGTATGATTTTACTGGAGAGATCTAAGAACAGCCATCTAGGGAAGCAAGCCAGATATTAGGTAACTCAAGACCACTCAGGAAATCAAAACAAAGTTACAGCTCCATTAGCCAAGTGTAATGTTTTTGGAGGGAAGGCAAAGGGCCCCAGGTAGCCAGAAATTTTCCCTGCCTTCATTTTCTCTGGGGAGAATATCAAATATATTGCAATTCTGGGGCATCTTAATCCCTATTCTTAACCCTTATTCAGGCAGGGCTACAAGGCTTTTACCACCTTTGCACACTAACACTCAGCCATTTATCTTATAATAATTTGTCTTTCCACCCTTGGCAGAGTCTGACTTGCCAGATGGACACTTCATTGAGTGTACATGTTCTGGAAGGAAGAAAATGTCTCTTGGGATGGGTCTGATGGAAAACAAAGATGTCCAGTGAATTACTCTACATTTCAATAGCACTTCATATTTGGAGAGGGCTTTATCATACTGTTTTATTAGTGATTGCCTACAACAACCGAATGAGGGAGGTGGCAATGTTTTCACCATGCAAACAAAATTGTGGCAACTTCAGGCTAATTTGTTTCAGCTCACACAAGGATTAGAAATTCCATACCCAAGGTTACTGCTTTCAGAGCTTCACTTGTTTCAGGTTCTCTGAGATAGCGGCTCTGATGACACAATTCCAAACTAAAGTTGAATAACATAAGGTGGCACTCCAAACATCCATGCTACATGTAAATCTTGTATGACATGCAATAAATACATCATCACAGAAAGACTGGGCTTCCCAGGTGGTTCAGCGGTAAAGAATCTTCCTGCCAGTGCAGGAAATGTAGGTTCTATCCCTGGGTCAAGAAGATCTCCTGGAGAAGGAAATGGTAACTCACTCCAGTGTTCTTGCCTGGGAAATCCCATGGCAGAGAAGTCTGATGGGCTACAGTCTATGGGGTTGCAAAAGAGTAGGACGCGACTTAGTGACTAAACAGCAACAACAACATGTAAAGACCATAAGAGTGGTTTGCCACTTTCTTCTTTTTTTTCTGAAAAAAAAAAAAAATCTATTTATTTATTTATTTGGCTATGACACTCAGTCTTTGGTTGTGGTATAGCTGCTTCACAGCATGTGGGATCTTAGTTCTCCAACCAGGGATTGAACCTGGCTCCCCTGCATTACAAGGTGAATTCTTAACCTCTGGATCACCTTTATTCTTCTTTATTTACTCAATCTCACATTTTCTCATTCTTCCAGTAGATCTTCAGTTATTCTTCTCTTACGCCCTCTTTTCCATTGCACTGGCAGCGGTAAGCATCCCCAAGGTTCTAGTTCCTTTTTTATGTCACTACTCTTTCCCAGATTCGGATAACACCATAATATTAATAAATCCAAAATTACTGAATTGTTCTCTTGCTTCCAAATTCTTTCATCCATTTGTTGAATCAACGCATATTCCTTGTATCAACCCCATGCTAAGGACACAGGACAAAGTCAATTAAAACTCAGTGCTGCCGTTCATATAAGTCACAAGCTATTGACATATGGCCATATAGAGAGACTCCAATATTCTGTGATTTAATATTGTAATGACCTTGGCATTTGTAGGACAGAGAGGCATCTTGTCCTGCCTGGGGGTGGGGAGTTATGGAAGGAGTCCTACAGGAAATAAATTTGCTTCTAATTCTCAGTCCCAATTTATTATACAATTGTTCATATATCCAGTGATTAATAATTAAGTGGTGGGATTTCCCTGGAGGTCTAGTGATTAAGACTTCGCCTTCCTTTGCAGGAGGTGCAGGTTGATACATGGTCAAGGAACTAAGATTCCTCATGCCTTGTGGCCAAAAACATAAAAACAGAAATTCAATAAAGACTATAAAAATTGGTCCACATAAAAATAAATAAAAAAAAAACCTTGGCATTTGTAGGACAGAAAGGCATCTTGTCCTGCCTGGGGGTGGGGAGTTATGGAAGGAGTCCTACAGGAAATAAATTTGCTTCTAATTCTCAGTCCCAATTTATTATACAATTGTTCATATATCCAGTGATTAATAATTGAGTGGTGGGATTTCCCTGGAGGTCTAGTGATTAAGACTTCGCCTTCCTTTGCAGGAGGTGCAGGTTGATACATGGTCAAGGAACTAAGATTCCTCATGCCTTGTGGCCAAAAACATAAAAACAGAAATTCAATAAAGACTATAAAAATTGGTCCACATAAAAATAAATAAAAAAAAATAATTAGTGGTTATTGTGTTAAGTCCAGAGTGTGAATACGAATCATTACATAAGACACTTACCTGTGACCTCAAGGATTTTGCTGAATAGTCAAGAAGGATGGAACTTTTAACAAAACCAGGAGGTTTCCCCATCATATTAATATTTCTCTTTATTTATATAGTTAACCAGTTTTTATCACTCATCTTCAGTTTGTTTTTACTTTGTATAGTTCCAATAGAAAATCAAAATTTTCTGTTTTTTATTTTCAAATTAGATGATAACTGCTTTACACTGTTGTGTTGGTTTCTGCTCTACAGCAATGCAAATCAATCATAATTATATATATATATCCCTCCCTCTTGAGCCTTCCTCCCATCTCCCATCACAACCCTCTAGGTCATCAGAGTGACAGGCTAGGCTCCCTGTGAAAACCAGTTTTTAGAAAGATAATTTCCTTAATGGAAAATTCTGTGTCTACCAGTAATTTACCATACAGCTATGTGAAAGAAAACTTTAGAGGCTCTTTGAATTTACCTGTTTCCCAAATGAGAATTATTAATCGTATTGTTAAAATGGGAGTGTTGTGATAATTAAATTACAAGGATGCTGTATAAAAAGTATTTTTCAAATGTAGTCTATTTGCCATGTGAATAATGGTTAGATTATTTTTACCTTTAAGTATGATAAATTTATCTTGTCTTAATATTATTTGCAAACCCTTAAGTAAAAGTATTATTGTGATAAAATATTATAGTGCATAAAAGTATTATTAGGTCTGTTTCAAATAACATAGATTATAAAATGTTTAACAATCTTAGATCTATTTTCATCATATGCTCCAAATAACATGTACAGTGTCAATAACTGTTGAAAGCCCTTGAGAATCAGAGTTTTAATTTTATGAGAAAGTCTCTAAAATAATCATCAAGTAATATCTCCCATTGCTGCAATAAGATAGTTGGGACTTAATGCGGTTTAGCATATTTCCGAGGGCTACAGAACTAATTAAACATAGATGTGGAATTAGAGCCCACATCTGCTGATTTCTCAGGCATCACACTTTGTCAAATTGGGTTAATTTCTTACTGCAGGCAAATTACTCAGGTTATATTAGGCCAAGGCAAACAAGATCCCATCTGTGTGATATGTGGTGCAGAGGGTTTTATTTCTCTGCTGTTCTGCTTTAATTAGCACCATGTTATACATGAGATGGAGTGGGGAAACATGTTGGCACCAAGAATATGGGACTCTTCTAGGGCAGCATGGAAATTTACATCCCATTATGAGGTCCCAGAAGCTTGGCTCACTTATTCCTAGGACTTAATTCACTAACATCTCCCAGTCCCGCCCCTCATCCCACCCCAACACACACATACACCAAAGGCCTATTTGAAACAATCCTCTGAATGGTTGCCTGAAAGATGGAGAAGTAAAGTCGCTCAGTTGTGTCTGACTCTTTGGGACCCCATGGACCATAGCCTACCAGGCTCCTCCGTCCATGGGATTTTCCAGGCAAGAGTGTTGGAGTGGGTTGCCATTTCCTTCTCCAGGGGATGTTCCCTGACCCATGGATCAAACCCGGATCTCCTGCATTGCAGGCAGATGCTTTACTGTCTGAGCTGTAGGCATTTATCTACTGGCTCCCATTTTACATTGGTCGAGGGTTGCCACCCAGGGGGATGCTTCACTCACCCCTCCAGACATGGAAGCAGATAGAGGAGCCACACCATAGTGTCAGGCAGAAAGTGAGAAATGTGAGGTGAGCTGTAGGAGATGTGATCAGGCGACACCTAAAGCAAGCTATTGCTGAAGCCACGGCTGGAGTAGAGAGTACCAGGAAGAGGTGAAGACAAACGTAAGAAGTCAGACCTTCTTCTGTATCTATCATAGATTCTTGTATGAAAACATTAACAAAGTACTCACTATGATCTCATTTTCTTTTTATAAATACTAATATAATACTGTGTATCATATTATACAAATGCACCAATAATACAAATAGTAACATATTGCATACTGTGCATCACACATTCTTCTGTGTTTTGTACAGGTTAAATCATTTAATCCTCCCAATAACTTATGATGTAGGCACTAGAACTATGTCCATTTTGCAGATTATGAAACTCTGAGGCAGAGAGGTTAATTAAGTTACCTAAGTTCACACATCTACTAAGTGATATATCTGGGAGTTAAACTCAAGTTATCTAGCTCCAAAGACCATGCTCAGACTAAACTGTGCTAAGCAGTACTTGGGAGGTGAACAAAGAGAGCAGTGCTTTGGTTTCTAAGTTGGCTTAAAATGAGTTACTGTGCAAGACCTGCAGGACTCATTTTAACAAATGTGAGAGGGCTCAGTATAATCATTCAGAGCATGAATCTGGGGGTCCAACAGGTGTTAATTCACTTTCTCAGCCTCTTTCTAACTGACTTGCACAAGCCACTTAAACTTTCTAAACCCCAATTCTTTGGTCTTCTATAATGGATCATGTTTACTTCATGGGGTTGTTTTGAAAAATATTTTTCAAGGGCCTAGAGTACTCAGTAAGTCCTTAAGAAATAAATGGTAGCTTAAAATTGTATATTTTTATAGACTTTTTATTATTTCACATACCTCTTCTGCTTCTGAAAGGACTCTTTAAAGAAATGGGAAAGTGCTAGCAGTATGTGGCTCAGAAGGAAGCAGGAAAATTATTTATTTATATATGTGCTTTTCAGTTGAAATTTTTTTCAATGTTTTTCCTGCCCTTGGCCAACATAAAAAGTCAACAGTCCTAACACTGAACAGACTGAGTTCTCTCAGAAGAAAAATCCAGAGGCTACAGTGTGTATGAAGCCCTAGAGATGAAAGACCTGGGTTAGAATCTCAGCTTCATGACTATTAAGCTACTAGGTCATCATTTTTTCTTCTTAATATCATTGATCATTAGTTTTTGCATTTTTGAAGTGAGTGTGGTAAGGAAAAGGGACTTCTCTGGTAAATAATCTGCCTGCAATGCAGGAGACCTGGGTTCAATCCCTGAGTAGACAAGATCCCCTGGAGAAGGGAATGGCAACCCACATCAGTCTTCTTGCCTGGATAATTCCCACATCAGTCTTCTTGCCTGGATAATCCCAAGGACAGAGGAGCCTTGCAGGCTACAGTCCATGAGGTCTCAAAAGAGTTGTACACTTCTTAGCAATTAAACAGCAACAACATAATAATAATGCTTACTTAGCAGTGTGTCCTGACAATCAAAAGATATCATGTAGGTAAGTTGACTGACCCATGCTATATACTAAACTAAGCCTGTCTGGTGGGAAAGAAAAAATATGAGACCACAATTCTATACAAAGGAAAAAAAATTCCTTGCTATGATTTTTTTTCTTTCACTCTTATTTGCCTCCTTATTCTCTCAGGGATACCCTCTGATTATACAAGTACAGATTTGATTTTTAGTCCAAGGAAATGGCAGGTGGCTGAAGGCACAGGGCTAGTCTATGACAGAATGGCTATCATTGGAGTAAGTGCCATGTGCTTAGTCATGTCTGACTCTATGTGATCCCTTGGACTGGAGCCTGCGAGGTTCCTCTGTCCATGGAATTTTCCAGGCAAGAATACTGCAGTGGATTGCCATTTCTTCCTCCAGGGGATCTTGCCAACCCAGGAACTGAACCCATGTCTCCTGTGTCTCTTGCGCTGCAGGTGGATTCTTTACCTACTGAGCCGTCGAGGAAGCCCCTTGGTAAATAATGACAATGGATGCAAATTGGTTACGTGTGAGCATACTAAGTCACTTCAGTTGTGTCAGACTCTTTGTGACCCTATGGACTGTGGCCCACCAGGCTCCCATGTCCATGGGGATTCTCCAGGTGAGGATACTGGAGTAGGTTGCCATGCCTTCCCCCAGGGCAAATTCATTGGCAGAATACAAGTTTTGAAGAATTGTTTTCAATGCATGAAATAGTTGAATTTTTAGGGATGGAGGGTGTTTCAAAACTGTGTTTTATTGGTGGGTGCTGAGAAGACGGTGATGGCAGTAAGAGATGGGTAGTAAGAGCCTCTCTGGGTAAGAGCTGTACCTGTTATATTCCCAGGAGATTCCGATGGGACACACTTGACTGCACAATTGTTTCTTGCACTATACCTTAAAAAAAAAAAAAGTCAAGCATTCTTGTAGTTTTGATGTCTGGAAATGAAGACAGAGTCATATATAAGACCACAGCTGCAAGCCCCTTGCTTGAGTCTTAGTTTGATATTTTGCCAAGGTCAACATTGCTCAGATGCCTGATTGCCCCTCAGGAGGTGACTGGATCCAAAGCACAGTCTCTGGTTCATGTGTGCGTGCATGCTTGCTAAGTCGCTTCAGTCCTGTCTGATTTTTTGTGATGCCATCGACTGTAGCCCGCCAGGCTTCTCCGTCCATGGGATTCTGCAGACAAGAATACTGGAGAGGGGTGCCATTTCCTTCTCCAGGGGATCTTCCTGATCCAGGGATAGAACCCGTCTCCTGCATCTCCTGCATTGGCAGGTGGGTTCTTTACCACTAATGCCACCTGGGTTCATAAAAAAGAAAACTGAAGTTGCTCAGTCATGTTGGACTCTTTGCGACCCCATGCACTGTAGCCCACCAGGCTCCTCTGTCCATGGAATTTTTCAGGCAAGAGTACTGGAGTGGGTTGCCATTTCCTTCTCCAGGGGATCTTCCCAACCCAGGGATCAAATCTGGGTCTCCCGCATTGCAGGCAGACACTTTACCATTTGAGCCACCATGGAAACCCCCTGGGCTCATGGTACATCATTAATGTGATATTGTAGGTGAGATATCCTGGTATACCTCATTGTCTAAATCCATTTGCTACCTGGTGCAGATTGGTTTTGGGATTTGGAAATAAAGTGGTGATATTAATAGAAATAAAGTATATTTTACAGATCAGGACAAAAGATCACTCCCCAGTACTTTCTGGGAAAGCCCTGGTGGGGGTTCTCATCATTGCTTATAATCTTCTCATGACTCATGTTCTTCCATGGTAGCACCACCTTCCCCTGCCCCCTGCGCAATCTACCAATGAAGCTATGACTTTAGGAGAGCATGAGGTACTACCTCATACTTCTGAGAAATGCTGTTAGCTGTATCAAGAAAACTATTTCCCAGCTCTTCCAAAATTTTGACGTCCTAGAGAGTTCAGAATTATGCTATGCTCCTTTAAGATTTCTTAGGACTGGAAAAATACTCTGTTTTCTGCAGAAAAGGGGTAAATGCCTTTCTCTCCCACCCAGAGGCAGAAGTACTCCAGGATACCATAAGGGTCCCTAGCAATATGTTCACATGATTCTATGATTTATAATAGTGGCAGGATAGATTTAAACTGCATTTAGTTAAGATTGCTATCTCTTTTTTCTACCCTTCTGTCATATATATTCTTGTACATAGTAGTGTTGAAATGGCAAAGATATTTTGAGGATCCAGTTAAGGGAGAGTTGAATTGGAGGACTCCTTAGTTTGGACTTATAATATGTGTATGTAGTTTGTAGCTCTGTGTGTGTGTGTGTGTGTGTGTGTGTGTGTGTGTGCTTAGTCACTCAGTCATGTCTGACTCTTTGCGACCCCAAGGACTGTACCTTGCCAGGCTCCTCTGTCCATGGAATTTTCCAGGCAAGAATACTGGAGTGGGTTGCCATTCCCTTTTCCAAGGCATCTTCACAACCAAGGGATCGAACCCGGGGTGCCTTCATTGTAGGCAGATTCTTTTATCACTGAGCCACTAGGGAAGCCCACTTTGTAGTTACTTCTGTTATAATTAATGCATTTTTAACCACCCAGTAGAGAAATGGCTTCTAAAGATACTTCTGTCCCACATGCTGCCTGATACAGCATTTGATATAAAGTTGAAGGCTAGATGACTTAATGTGATATTAATAGGCCCTCTGGCATCCAGGACTAGAATTATATGGCTAGAAGGGAGGAAGAAGCATGTTTGAAATGTTTGAGCCAGGAGCTAGTTGTGGAAAATTTTACCGTTTTTTTCAATGTGTAAAATTGCAAGTAAAAGATTTAGTTTACATCAAAGTCTAGAGAAAATGGAAGTTCTCTTTTGTCTAAAACATACTTGATGATGTAGCATAGGTAGCTTTAAATGTACTCTATGCTTTTGTCTTGATGTAAAGCACAAACGTGAATTTTATCAAAATTCCTTTCATAAGGGCACAATTCTGAAAAATACAATAAAAAGCTAATATGTTTGAAGTGAAGTACAATGCTCGGATTATCTTTCTATTTATTATATTAAAAAATCACAAAAATATTGCTGTATGTATAGGTGGCAATCAAAGAGTATGTCGCCAATGAACATTTTAAAAAGAAATTATAAAAACTATTGGTATAAGACAGGCTATAGGGTTATAATTGTACAACACAGGAACATAGCCAATGTTTTGTATTAACTACAAACATAGCGTAACCTTTAAAAATGCATGTATATGGAGAGAAAACAAGTAAATTTTTTTAAAAAAAGAGAGATGTGACAAGTAATTAAAATATTTTTATGGCTTTTTGGATAGTGTTTATCAGGTTTATCAGCTTTTCACATGCTATAACTCACTGCAGCTCTTTTTTCTCATAAATATTTCTTCTCTTACTTTATACTGACAATTTGTATTCATTTTCTTCAAAGGGTGCATCCTGTGTAACTGTGTAAACTTCCAGCATCACGTAACCTCCACCTGCCTCTCCCCCTCCATGTTTTTGTCGCCCAGGCCTGGTGGCTGTGCACTAGTTGTGCACATGTGTTGCACGGGGCTTTCCTGGTGGCTGAACCCACCTGCAGTGCAGGAGACCTGTTTCCTATCCCTGGGTCAGAAGATGCCCTGGAGAGGAAAATGACAACCCAGTCCAGTATTCTTGCCTGGGAAATCCCATGGACAGAGGAGCCTGGTGGGCTACAGTCCATGGGGTTGCAAAGAGTTGGACATGGCTGAGCGACTAACACTTCCACTTTGTGTAACACAATGAGCTTCCTTTAAACATTTCATTCAGCTTCTGCTCCCTGCCTCCTACACACTGCAGAGCTTCCAGCATGCATGGGATTAGGCCAGGAAACGAGAATCATTCGGACCTCTTCCAGGCCTGGTGTGACATCACTGACTAACTCTCATCTAAGTCATTGACAACCCCCTGCCCCCACCATTTTTCAAGCTTTCTAGCCCTAGGTAATCAACCCATGGCTACCTGGGAGACCCTGACTCCTTACAAAGCCATATCTGAATCTCAGGACTGCTCCTGCAGGACCCCAACTCCAGAAGATATTCTAACTGAGGTAACCAGGAAGGAAAAGAGCCATGTGGGTATAAGAATCAAAGTTTTTAGAAAATTCCTGGGAACAAGTTTAGGGAAGCTGAGTCACTAGACAATGGGCAAGGGATATGCTCTTTTTGAAAAATAAATTGTATCATACCACTCTCGGGCTTAAAACCTGTCTGTAACTTTCCTTTACATCTGAAATAAATGGAAAGACCTGGCAATGGTCTTCAAAGTCCGTTATGATCTGCCTCTCTCTCCAAACTTTCCAACCACTTTTTAGGCATAGTGGCCCACTTTTAGCCCATCAAACTTGCCTAGATCGTCCCACCCCTGTGCTTTTAATAAACACATCTGACTCTCTAACATTCTTTTCTATATTGTTTATACAGTTTATACCTACTCACTCTTTAGGTTTCCTCTTGAACATCTCTTCTTAAACTTCTCTCCAGAAAAGTCTTTCATGACCACACTACCTAAACTAGTTCAGTTCGGTTCAGTCACTAAGTTGTGTCTGACTCTTTGCAACCTGGTGGACTGTGGCATGCTAGGCTTCGCTGTCCTTCACCATCTCCTCTAGTTTGCTCAAACTCATATCCATTGAGTCAGTGATTCCATCACCTAAATTAGACCCACTCTGTATATTTCATCTCAGCATCAATCACTTATCACCTCTCATAACTGAGTAATCCATACATTTGTATTTATGTCTGAAACTTTCATCATACTAGAGACGTTATATGGCATCTAGAAAATTCTCCAATGATGTTTGCTCATTACCATCAAATGATATTAAACAATATGACCACAGGAACCTAGAAAGAAGATACACATAGCACAATTTTAAACATGTGTAATTCTAGATCACACAGACTGTTAATAGATAAGCAGGTAAATAGGTAGGTATTTAGTGAGTAAATATATGCATAATAATAAATGCATAATATATAAATATATGAATGAATCCATGAACTGAAGACAAGGATCAGAAGCAGAGCCAATGAATACAAAGATAGGCATGAGTTACCTAGGGCACAAAATTTAAGAGGATGGTCACTATAGGTTTTTACAATGTTCTTATGCATGTGGAAGAAAACTTATGACCAGTGCTCTTGTTGTGTGGAAGAAAAGTTATGATCAACTTAGACAACATATTAAAAAGCAAAGACATTACTTTGCCAACAAAGGTCCATCTAGTCAAAGCTTTGGTTTTTCCAGTAGTCATGTCTCACATCCATGTCTCATGGATGTGAGAGTTGGACTATAAAGAAAACTGAGCACCAAAGAATTGATGCTTTTGAACTGTGGTGTTGGAGAAGATTCTAGAGAGTCCCTTGGACTGCAAGGATGCCAGTCCATCCCAAAGGAAATCAGTCCTGAATATTCATTGCAAGGACTGATGTTGAAGCTGAAACTCCAATACTTTGGCCACCTGATGCAAAGAACTGACTCATTTGAAAAGATCCTGATGCTGGGAAAGATTGAAGGCAGGAGGAGAAGGGGACGACAGAGGATGAGATGGTTGGATGGCATCATCAACTCCATGGACATGACTGTGAGTAAACTCTGGGAGTTGGCGATAGACAGGGAGGCATGGCGTGCTGCAGTCCATGGGGTCACAAAAAGTTTGACACAACTGAGTGACTGAACTGAACTGAACTGTGCACATGTGCGTGCTAAGTTGCTTTGGTCGTGTCTGACTATTTGTGACCCTATGGGCTGTTGGTTGCCTGGCTCCTCTGTCCATGGGATTTTCCAGGCCAGAAAACTGGAGTCGGTTGCCATGCCCTCCTCCCAGAGATCTTCCCAACCTAGGGATCGAACCCACATCTCCTGCAGCTCCTTACTTGCAGATGGATTCTTCACTGCTGGGGCTTCCCTGGTGGCTCAGAAGGTGAAGAATCCACCTGAAATGTGGGAGACCTGGGTTTGATCCCTGGTTTGGGATGATCCCCTGGAGGAGGAAATTGCAACCCATTCCAGTGTTCTGGCCTGGAGAATTGCATGGACAGAGGGAGCCTGCAGGCTATAGTCCACGGGGTCACAAGAAGTTAGACATGACTGAGTGACTTTCACTCATTCACACTAGAGCAAATGCAGCAACCTGGACATGTAAGCAAGTCCTGGCAACTCTCATAAATTAGAAGGGACTTGCCGAGTTATTTGAGTTTCCCTGTAGCTCAAACAGTAAAGAACCTGCCTGTGATGCAGGAGAACTGGGTTCGATATCCGGCTCGGGAAGATCTCCCGGAAAAGGATATGGCAAGCCATTCCAGTATTCCAGCCTGGAGAATCATGTGGACAGAGGAGCCTGGCGGGCTACAGTTTATGTGGTCTCAAAGAGTCAGACATGACTGAGTGACTGACCCTAGTACGCTCCTTACCTCTGAGCCACTGGGGAAACCCAATGTTCTTATAATATGTGCTAATTCTGCACTTGCATGAACTTAAGAGAGAGTGCCTTAAACACTCGACTCTAGCTACATTTCTTATCTCATCCTACTCTGGGCATTGAAGTAGTGTTTTGGCAGAGACTCCAAACAGAGACAGACACACTACACTTGCCTTTACTGCCTACCATTTGGGGTGGGAAGAAATTATGGTGACTTGAATGTTCATGATTGGCATGTACAGCTTCATTCCTTAGCCATGTTTTTGCTGGCATGGGTCTTGCTAACTTCTAGGACAATAATTTTCCATCTTCAATGTGGATAGAAAATCACACAGCATGCTAACTTCAAAGTGCAAGTTATCATCCTTCACCCCAGGGAGTCTTATTCAGTGATCCTCAGAACACACTTGGAAACTCAAGCAAGTCCTTCTTGCTATCAGCTGCTTGAACCAGATAAGTCTTTGTTGTAGCGGGCTGTCCTGTGCACTGTGCAAAGCTTGGCAGCTTCTCTGGCCTCTATTCACTAGATGCCAGTATCACCCTCATTCCCAGTCATAATAACCAAAAATTCTTCTGGGTATTGCCAAAGGTTCCCTAGGAGGATAAAATCACCCCTGCTGGGAACCACAGCAGTAGAGAGCCTCCTACATATGAAAGAGTTATGGCCTTCCCAGGTGGTGCAATAGTGAAGAATCCGCCCGCCAATGCAGGAGATGCGGGTTCTTTCTCTGGATCAGGAATATCCCCTGGAGTGGGAAATGGAAACTCACAAGTATTCTTGCCCGGAGCATTCCTGGACACAGAATCCTGGTGGGCTGCAGTCCATGGGGTCACAAAGAGTAAGATAGAACTAAGCACACACACACCTATGTATATGAGTTCCTGGTACTCTTGTCACACTGAACAGTCAATACAGTCCCCAGTTTCTGTACTTGAAGTTTGTGAAGTGATAATTTTGCAGTCTGAATTGATGAGGGCAATTGATGAATTGCAGGAGGGCCTAAACTGTGACTCCCACCTAAGAAGTAGAGTTTTGCAGGTGGTTGTCTCCACAGGGTGTTTGGGGTCTTCTGTCATTGTCATCTAAACCTGGAATATGTCTTTGGGATACCTTCTGGCTGGGTGCCTCCATAATATCTTCAAGCTGCTATACACATGAGGCAAATGCATTCAAGTCAGAGAAACAGCCCTCCAAGGAGCTGGAAATAGGTCTCAAGATCTCAGTGGGAGCTCTCTGCCAAAGGAGTCAACACTGAAGCTTCTCTTGGCCTCTGTCATGGCAGAACTTGCAAATGTTATTGAAATATATTTTCTGGGGCCCAGAGGAAGGTGAAAAATGAGTTATTTGTCATAAAAATTGTCAATGGATCAACTTGGCCCTTTTTAAATTAAATCTGTTGCATATACACATTCTGTTGGACACTTGTTTTTTAATCTAATATCAGCTCACATGCCATCATAAATTTGGTCCTTTGTGAAAGAACTTTGGAACTGAAAAAGAAGGGAGTGCATTTCGCAGACCGCAGAGGTCTGCTTCTTGGGGAATGGTGGTCAGCATAAATGGGGAGCTGAGGATTTATTTCTTACTAATTATTTGCTGAAGAATATGTTTTTGTGTTAAAAGGGACTTTGATGGTGGAAATGGTAGGACTTTCTGTGTGAGCTTGGGAGCAGTCCTCCCTCTCCGAATCTCACTTTCTTCACTTGTAATTTGAAGGAGTCTTACTAGCTAGCAGGTGAGTTCCCTCTCAACAAATGTGTTCGCAAATAGCATGGCTGGAAGCTGGGCTTCCTGACCGCTGGCAGTTTGCTGCCTTCTCTTGAAAGACAGTGGTGCCCTCAGTAAATCATCCTCAGAAAAGTTTAGCCCACATTCTAAAGGCTTCACAGATTTATTCTTGTATATCAGTAATTTAAAGGAGGGTTTCTGGGGACTTCCCTGGTGGTAGGTGGTTTAGACTTTGCCTTCCAATGAAGTGGGTGTGGTTTCGATACCTGGTTGGGGAGCTTAGATTCCCCATGCCTTGAGCCAAAAAAAAAAAAAAAAACACAGAAAAATAGAAACAATACAGTAACAAATTCAATAAAGACTATAAAAGTGAAGTGAAGTGAAGTTACTCAGTCGTGTCTGACTCTGCGACCCCATGGGCTGTAGCCTTCCAGGCTCCTTTGTCCATGGGATTTTCCAGGCAATAGTCCAGGAGTGGATTGCCATTTCCTTCTCCAGGGGATCTTCCCAACCCAAGGATCAAACCCAGTCTCCTGCATTATAGACAGACGCTTTACCATCTGCAAAAAAAAAAAAAAAAATCTTTCAAATAAATAAACAAAGGAAGATTTCTGAGAACAAGAGTGATGGCTCCCTACATGTAACAGATACATTTCCATGAGTCACTCCAGAGATCTTCAGGGCAAATACTTTGATACTTTTGGTGCGGGTGGGGCTTCTCTGGTGGTTCAGATGGTAAAGAATCTCTCTGCAAGGCAGGACACCTGGGTTCTATCTGTGGGTTGGGAAGATTCCCTGGAGAAGGAATGGCTACCCACTCCAGTATTCTTGCCTAGAGAATTCCATGGACAGAGGAGCCTGGCAGGCTACAATTGCAAAGAGTCAGAGATGATTGAATGACAAACACTTTAACTTTCTGGGGCAGATGACGGCTCCTTTTGTTCAAGACAGCTAAGATTATCTGCTCCATGGAACCTATGGCCTGGGGATTAAGAAACTAGTGGACATAGAAATGATAATTTCCATGAATTCTCTGAGCTAGGAAATGCACTTAGAGAGAGAGAGATAATCTTCTTTTCTTAAATTATGATTACTTTTTTGTTTATTTTTTTTTCCTTCTCTTCCCTGAAAAGTCAGCTAGAGGTGATTTGTGGTATTCAAGAGAAGAAACTGACATAAGTCTTGGAATCAAATATACTTAAATGCCATGCTAGCCATGACTCTTGCTATCCGTATGATTCTGAACCTCATTTTTCTTATTTGCAAAATAGGAACAATATTTTTGATGGAGATGTTGCAAAAGATAGATTTAATAGAAATACATGGCACTTCTATTTTCTCTGAATCACTGGACAAAAGAAAAGTCAGTAGGTAATGGATCACTCACCATTTTACACAGAAAAGAACTTTCAAGCACAGAGAACATTGGGTTCATGTAATTTGCAAAACCCAGGCAATGTGTCTCTATAATGCCAGATACTTATTAAATTTAGAATTATATGGAGAGCTAATTTTAATGTTTTCATGCAGATGTTTGGCATTGTACAGACATAATCAAAGAACAGTTGGAATATTTGCTTTTTATCATAACATATCCTCAGAGATCCATCATTCTGAATCTTATAAATTTTCCGGGATAAGTGGAATAATGATGACAAAAAACATCTGAATCTATTTTCTGTAGCCGAGTTTTGGATCTAGCACAGTTGTTGAAGAGATATGTGAAATATAAAATTTAATTTTGCACATTTTTCCAGAACTCCATTTTTGCCTTTATTCATTGAAAATATTAATGATTTATTGAATTTCTGCTATATACCAAAGATACTGCCAACACTTGGGAAAGCATAGTCCTTGACCTTATAAGTACAATTGCCTAGTGGATAGACACACACTAAATCATCACATAAACAATGGAAAAGTGCAGCTATGACAACACCTTTAGTGGTGAGAACCATGGTTCTGTGAGTGCGCATCAATGCGTTTTCATGGTTTCTCTGTGGAAACAGAATTGCCATCTAGAGGAATATAGAAGTAAACTGAGGCAAGTGGGAGGGAAAAGGATTCAAGGCATATGGAACAGAATGTGTGAGGACCCAGCACCATGAGCATTGTTGTTTAATCACTAATTTGTGTCCAACTCTGCAACCCCGTATACTGTAGCCTGTATGTTCCTCTGTCCATGGGGTTCTCCAGGTGAGAATACTGGAGTGGGTTGCCATTTCCTCCTCTAGGGGATCTTCCCAACCCAGGGATCAAACCCACATCTCCTGCTTTGGCAGACAGATTCTTTACCACTGAATCACCAGAGAAGCCCATGAGTGAGTACAGAAAGTATATAAAACTGAAGAAAGTCTTTGTATATAGGAATGCTCAATGAGAGAAAGATGACAGTGAGTTTCAAAAAGTAATGGTGGCTGGCCAAATCACATATGATTGTCTCAGCAATAACCAAATCATTCCATTACCCTAAAAGAAACAGGGAAACACTGATGACAATTTTAAGGCAAAGGAGATGATTGGTCAAATTTATGCCTGGTTAAGTCACTTTGCCTAGTAGAGGAGGAATCGATTTTAGAGAGAGTCAAGAAGTGAATGCAGTGAAACCAGTCAGGATTTTGCTACTGAAGTTACTGTGGAGGATAGTCATAGCTCTGCTGCTGCTGCTGCTAAGTTGCCTCAATCGTGTCTGACTCTGTGTGACCCCATAGACGGCAGCCCACCAGGCTCCCTCGTCCCTGGGATTCTCCAGGCAAGAATACTGGAGTGGGTTGCCATTTCCTTCTCCAATGCATGAAAGTGAAAAGTGAAAGGGAAGTTGCTCAGTCATGTCCGACTCTTCGCAACCCCATGGACTGCAGCCTACCAGGCTCCTCCATCCATGGGATTTTCCAGGCAAGAGTACTGGAGTGGGGTGCCATTGCCTTCTAGAAGAGTGTTTTGTTTAAGAGTCAGAGAATAAAAATACAAATATTGGAGAGACACATGGAGTATAAAATCCGCTAGACTGGATGGACTGACCATGGGCATTAAATAAGTGAGCAGGGGATGTCAATGATGATACTTACGATTTATGCAACTATATCTAAAATGGGTCCTTTGGCAACTTCACTGGTAGCCCAGTGGTAAAGAATCCTCCTTCCAATGCAGGGGACATGGTTCCATCCCTGGTCAGGGCAGTAAGATTCCACGTTCTGCGGGACAATGAAGCCCGCATCCCACAATTAGAGATGCCTGCATGCTGCAACAGTGACCCTCCATGCCACAACAAAAATGCAGCACAGCCAGAAATAAATTAATTAATAAAAAATTTAAAAAATAAAATGGGTCATCTGCTGGCATAGAGACTTGAGATAAGGCCTCAAGAGTATTAGAAAACCATGAGTTAAGTCTAGGATATAATTTTAGCAAGCCTTTCGGATACTGCTGAAGAGATATTCATAAGGATACTTGAAAACAGTCCAAGCCAGATTGAAGGTTTTTCCCGGACCTCTACAGCAGGAAAGTGCAGTGCATCCCTTTGTGTCATCTCTCCTGCTTTCCGCCCCCCACCCCATATTCACACTTTTTGCTACTTGTTCCTTGGGGCTGTAGGTCTTTGGGGGCAATCTGGACAGGGTGGGAGGGTGGTTTACAACGACAGCCAGAAAAATGTTCCACTTGGCTCCAGAAAGGATGCCTCTGATTAAAAATATTTTGTTTTTTGCCATTCAGAAGTCAGAATTAAACACACAGTTCCTTGAATGTGAGAATCAAGTCAAGTACAAGTGTCACATTGAAAGGAGCAGGTGCAGAAGAGGAAACCTGGAAAAAGTTATGCTTTTTATTCCCTATGTAGGAGATGACTTTATCTTGATGTGAGAAGAAAAACCAAGCTGAACAGCATTATTTGAAAGTGCTTTTTTTTTTAATCAAAGTTACAAAACCTAAATGTTTAATTCCTAGATAAGCTTACTTCCCACTTGTTCACATTCTGTTTTTATTTGCCATATTTACTTACATCCATTTTAAGAAAAGAAAAAGTGTGTTTGTGAATATTCTTTTCACTATGACCATCAGATATTTCCTTCCCTGAAAATATGACCTATTACTTTTAACAGGAGAGCAGCTGTTGCATTGGTGCTCAGGCAGAGAAAATACTAAAGATTAGAGGTACTTTAAAATGCAGATTCTTAGGCCCACATTCTTGGAGATTCCAATTCATTAAATCTTCAGTAAGGGGACTTCTCCAGTGGCTCAGTGGTTAAGAATCCACCTGCCAATGCAGAGGACACAGGTGTGACCCCTGGGCAGCTAAGCCGGTGCCCTGTAACCACTGCAGCCCACCTGACCAGAGCCCATGCTCCACAACAAGAGAGTAGCCCTGGTTTCTGCAGCTAAAGGAAACCTACACTTGGCAACGAAAGTAAAATTTAGCTAAAAATTAAAGAAAAAAGATCTCAGGAAGCCCAAGTGATCTGCATATTTAAAAGCTTTCTAGAATAAAGAAAGGCACACCAGATTTCAAGAGCTATATGGAGTTGCACAGAATCGGACATGACTGAAGCGACTTAGCAGCAGCACCAGCAGCAGATTTAGAGCAGAAATCCATGTTTTTCATTTGACAAGAATACAGTTGAAGGGTTTTCATAATGATTGCTTTTTATGTCATCCAACTTTCACATTCCTCTTTGTTTCGCTAAGTTGCAGAATTCCTACATGCCTAAATTGTTGATCTGTCAGAGCAGCTTCAAAAGGGCAGAAGATCTAAGTTATTTTGTGGCTATCAGAGCTGCAGTGTCCTTCTGTGAGACTGAAGCATCTTTATCTGTTACATGGCACTGAAACATGAAAGGAAACGGGAAACAAAACATTTTATTTTAATCTCTAATAATTTTTCCTCTTTCTATTTTACAAGCATCCACATTGCTATTACTTGAAATAATGCTTCATGTAAACAGTGAGACCATGCTGAAGCAAAGGAGAAATTCTTCTGTTACAGTGTTTGCATGATCCTTTAAATTGGCTTGCTTGACATCTTTTCCACCCTTCTCTGGGTATTTTTCCCAGGCTCACGGCTGCAAAACTGAGTTGATGCTCCAGATGTGACTTAAGTTCTGCCAATTGGGTGCAGTGATTGGCAGGAAAACCGAATTCCAAATAGAAGTATGGAGAAAGGCAACAGGATTTGAGAAACCCATTTCACTTCTGCAATGTAGTAGATAGGGCAACGTTTCAGGGAGATAATAATTTGAGAGTTGGTCACTTGTTTCTTGACATGGAACATTATTATTCTGAAGGCAGGCATTATTTCCAATTCTCCAGCTCATATCCAGGCTGGAGTTAACCATCTCCTTGGCAGGTCAGTTCTGCCATGTTATCCTAGAATTCAATGCCAGAGGCACAGCTTTTCCAGTTGTTTCAGGAATTTGGAAAGAACCTTTAAGTATTTTATTCTCTGTACTTAAAGCAGGAAGTGAAAGTCAAAGTGTTAGTCACTCAGTCAAGTCCTACACTTTGTGACTCCATGGACTGTAGCCCACCAGGCTCCTCCCTCTGTCCATGAAATTCTCCAGGCAAGAATACTGGACTTGGTAGCCATGCCCTTCTCCAGGGAATCTTTCCGAACCAGGGATTGAAGCCATGTCTCCTATACTGCAGGCAGATTCTTTACTATCTGAGCCACCAGGGAAACCAGGAGAGGATAGTAATTAGATACATGCCCTATGGGACCAGAGTATTTGGGTTGAAATCCTAGCTCAGCTAATCAGTAGTGTGTTACTTTGGGCAAATCTCTGAACCCCAGGCTTTTCATCTGTAAAGTAAGGAAATCACATACTGCTAGGACTGCTGTGAGGACTTGATCTGACATACACATTACATACTTAAGTGGAGCCTTGTACACAGGGAGTACACAGTAAAAATTTTAATTGCAACCGTTATTCATTTTTTTCTGCTTAAAATACCGTTTCTTGCCTCTGGCAACTGACTGATACAAAGTGCATTCAAGTTTGTCATCAATTGTGCAACTCTGAATGAGTTATTTCTTTCAGTTACAAGGTTCATGGTATCAAAGATGAACCTGATTTTCATGGCCCATAACTAGTATTGAACACTTGCAAATATATTTCTCCAGCATCCCTAATATATAGAAAATATTAAGAAAATAAAATAGTAAATGCAATACTCTAAGAAGGGGAAAATGTTTTTTTTTTCTGATACAATATATTTGCTCTTTTCAATATCAACTCTCAATTTTCATGAAATTCACACCAAAGTTATGGTTTATACTTCTGAATCTACAATTAGAAACACTATTCTGAAGAGCCACATCTTTATTCTTTATAAAATATTTATTGATTTCTTCTTCACACAAGCTTCTTTCATGTAACACTTTGGAAAAGTGTTCAGAAGAAAAGGAAGGGAACTTGTATGAATTTGTACCCAAAGATTATTCTCAGGGAATAAGAACTAGTATGGAAACAATAGACAAGCAATTGTAGTGACTTTTGTATTCCTTTTGAGACCCACCTTGTGCTCAGTCAATTAGCAGCAAATAAAAAGGAAAATGAACAGTTGGCCAACATTAATTATAATGGTTACTACTGGCTATAGGCTTACTATTTGCCAAGCCCTTCCCTCTTAACAGGTCCCAAAGAGATGGACATGACTAATCATGCACACACGCCCTCTTAACACAAACAAGATCCCTGTGAGGTATTAATAGTACTATTATCTTCATTGCATAGATGATGAAACTGAAACACAGAGAAGTTAAGTGATTTTCATTGCCTCATGGTTATTAGTGACAGAGTCAAAGCTGAACACAAAAAAATATGTGATACCGAAGTCCATACACTGAATCACTGTATCATATTGCCTTGTAGGTATCAAAGTAGCCTTGCCAGTCTTTAATCTTTAAGTCTAAGATTCTAATATAGACAAACCTATGCTCTTCCCATGTAGGACAGAGAATACAGACAGCTTGGAGGTTCTTCTGATGAGTCAGGGCTCAGCAGCCACAAATCTCTTTTTAAACACAGCAGAAGCCAATTTCCTTGTTTAATTGTGTGTGAGATGTAGCAGTTTATAAACTATGACATATTCAGTCATCCATACAAGGTAAAATACTCAAGGTGAAGAGTGAAATTACATCTGTCGTCTCACAAACCTTGTGTCTTCTTAAATGCTTTGCAGACTAATTGCTCCAGTTGCTCTGGAGGCAGAAAGTGCTTGAGTTTCACAAGATCTTTAGTCTTCCTCTCTTCATGCTTGCCACACAGGAAGACATTCTGACAGCATTGCTAAATGTTGATGCTTATTACCAGGGAAGAGCCTGTAAGTTTTCATAATTTGGCAAGTGTCCGGGTATGACTAACCTTCAAGTTTTAAAAACTAAGAATGTATGTCTTCATGAAAATATATACTAATTATTATTAATATTATAAAATAAATATTACCTGAGTATTCAAGGTAAATGTATACATTGGCAAATAGGACTGATTATTATCATTATTCAGTTCAGTTCAGTAGCTCAGTTGTGTCCGACTCTTTGCAACTCTATGAATCACAGCACGCCAGGCTTCCCTGTCCATCACCAACTCCCAGAGTTTACCCAAACTCATGTCCATCGAGTCGGTGATACCATCCAGCCATCTCATCCTCGGTTGTCCCCTTCTCCTCCTGCCCCTAATCCCTCCCAGCATCAGGGTCTTTTCCAATGGGTCAACTTTAGGTGGCTAAATGATATAATATAATATCATTATTATAAAATAATACAAATAATATTGATATTATAAAATAATTTCACATGAGGTGGCCAAATGATATAATATATTATTATAAAATATTATTATGATAATATGATGTCAATAATATAAAATATTAAAATATTATCAATTATAAAATATCAATATTGTGAAATATATATACTGATTATTATCAATTTTATCAATACTATTAGAATTTTTGGCTATGTGTACATAATCTCAATCATTTTTTTTTCTTTTCCACCCAGTGAAGAGTTTAATAGGTGCTATGAAAAATATTTTGGGAATTCTCATTTTGTTATTCAATAGTAAATAAAGGCTCTTTTTGAAAATACACATTCACACAGAACCATCCTGTGTTATAAATGGGATATATTTCTGAAAACATTGTGATATCCAAAATTCAAAATAATACAAAACAAGTCTTGATAAAGAGTGGTTATTTTCCCTGAATATTTATCTTAATCACTTGGCCCACCCATTTTAAATTACATAAATGTTCACACTTTTTCAAATTATGCCAGTAAAATGTGAAAATGTTAAGTCCCTTAGTCATGTCCAATTTTTTGCAACCCCATGACTGTAACCTGCCAGGCTCTGCTATCCATAGGATTTCCTAGGCAAGAATACTGGAGTAGGTTGCTATTTCCTTCTCCATGCTAGTAAAATGAAGCTCTATTAATATCTACTTTGCCTTATTTTAAAAAAATTAAAATCAAATACATGTAGAAAATGCAACCAAAAAAAAACTGCATTCAACTTTTCAACACTTTGTGGATGTACATGAGTCTATGTAAAGAAACCAGGCTGCTTATCAACAAACAGATCTGTCTGCAGTTGGGCTAAATGATGCTGATAAAGTATGCTTCAAAAACAACTCAAAAATGCATGTACTTTGACAGAAGTCTGTTAGTGATTCAGACAGTGGGACACGTGAGCAATTTCGGCTTTAATCTTGAGGCTGGTATTGAGTTGGAACTGGTTTGAACAAAGTTTGTTTACTCTATGTATCTAGAGCCAGCGCCGATACATCTCCTAATTTCGAATAGCTTTAAATGTCTACTCCCATTTGGACAGATTGATAAGCCTATTTGCAGATAACTAGTACTCATATATGAGTTGTTGCATGTGCACTGCTTGAACCAAGACATGTTTTGAAAAATAGTCTTCTCTGCAATTGTATCTGTATTTGTATTTTGGGCAGCTGGGGTTTCCCTCCTCCTTGAGTATTCAAGGTAAATGTTCAGTTCAGTTCAGTCGCGCAGTCGTGTCCGACTCTTNCTCCGTCTGGACCACTCAGAGATGATCACTGAGTTATACATGGAAGAGGAGAGGGAGGAGGTAGTCAGAGGTGGCTAGGAGGATAAATGAGGGAAATCAAAAGGGAGAGAGAGATCCAGCCCGTAACCAGTTCTCTAAGTGTTCTTCATCATCCGGAACACACCGGGATTCACAGGGTTGGGTAGAGCAGAGAAGGGAGAGGGAGGAGAGAGAGACAACCTGCTTGGGAGAAAGAAGAGTCCAAAAGAGGAGAGAGCGGTCAAGTCAGTAATCTCACTCTCAGGTAAAATTGGGTAATGAAGATTGGGTTTTTAAATGTAAAAAATTGACAACAAATACCAAAAAGCAAAGATTAAAAGTTTAAGAGTCAAGGTTGGATTTTCAAAAATACAATATTAAAAGAAGAACAAGAAGAAGAAGAAAAAAAGTCACAGCAATTATTAACGACCAACACTAACAGCCACTCAAAAAAACAAACAAAAAAAATTGTATATATATGTATATATGGCATTTGCTTTAAAAATAGTCTTTTTTTTTTGAAAAGTGATAGTAGGTTAAAAAAATTAAAATTAAAAGAGTAATAGAGGACTTAAAAATTAAAAAAAGGGGGGGAAGAAAAAACAAACAAAAACAACTACCAAAAAAATAATAATACTAAAAAATAATAAGAAGAAGAAGAAAAAAAGAGAACGGTCGAAAAAATAGTAACAATATTTCTGGGACTTTTTCTGGTGTTGTAGGCAGTGTGGGGTCATTTCAAGGCGGTTCTCGCTGTTCAGCTTCCTCTGTTTGCTGGTCTCTTCAGTGTCTTATTTCCGCCCTAACACAGAGGGGCGGTGGCAGTCACTCTTTTTTTTTTTTTCTTTTTTAGGCTCACTTGGTCAGTCGCGCTGTGGGGAGGGAGGGATGCTGCTACCAAATAGCTCTGGCGTATATTCGCAGTGTCTCAGCCCCGCTGGGCCTGCCCCTACACCTGGCGCACCATGCTCACACTCTACGTTTCTCCACCGGGGACTGTCTGAGCCGGCCCTAGGCTGTATGCAGCTCCCTGGTCTAAGCCTCTCAGGCTCGGCGCCCAGGTAGTCACAGACTCGATTGGGCCCATGCTTTGTGCCCTTCCACGGACCAAGCAGCTCAGGAGTTCGGTGAGTGCAGTCGCGCGGCTTATCGCCCTCTTCTGCTGCTCAGTTTTCTGGGTGTAACCCGGGACTCCTTGTCAGGTAAATTGTAAATGTCCAGCACCCCAGGAAGTCTCAGTTAGCAAAGAAGCCTGCTTGCAGTTTAATCAGTAAAGTCCCTCCGGGGCTGCGATTGCCACGTTCCAGCCCTTACGGCTCTGGCTGCCTGTCGCCGGTGGGGCTGGTGGGCAGCTGGCTATTTCTGTTCCGTCCTTTGTTCTGTGCACGGTCCTGGCGGTGTCTTATGTTTGAGCTTTTCGCGTGGTAACTGTCCCACAGTCTGGTGTGCTAGCCCGAGTTAGTTCGCTCGGGTTACGCGCGGGCGTTCTGGCCCGATTCTTAATAAGCGCTGCCGCCCGCATCTCGCGGGCCTCCTTGCCCAGCCCCTACTTGCTAGTGGCAGATGCAGGCGTCTGCTCAGCCTCTCCGCTGGGGGAATCACCGCCGGGCTCGCAACCTGCTGGTCTCAATCACCATTCATTCTTCCTCCCTGTCATGTGCCTCCAAGACTCGCCACAGATTTGGCAATGAGAGTGTTTCCCGGCGTTTGGAAACTTCTCTCTTTTAAAAACTCTGTTCCCGGGACAGGACTCCCTTCCCGGGACAGAGCTCCCTCCCTACCTCCTTTGTTTCTCTTTTCGTCTTTTGTGTTTTTCCTACCTGTTTTTGAAGACAATGTTCTGCTTTTCTGGATGCCTGATGTCCTCTGCTCGCATTCAGAAGTTGCCCTGTAGAATTTACTCAGCGTTGAGATGTTCTTTTGATGAATTTGTGCGGGAGAAAGTGGTCTCTCCGTCCTATTCCTCCGTCATCTTAGGTGCCCCCCTGAACTCCATATTTGGATGAAGCTTGAGATTTTATACATTCTGCTTTAAAGTCATGCAGAAAAAAAATCTAGACTTTCGCCCATATTACAGTTTTTTAGGAAAATTTAAATAGCTGCTATGCCTCCTCAAGTGTAGCAGCCACAGAGGAGTGTCTTCAGAACACACCAGTGGCTGTACCTCTGGGTCTATGGGGGTTGTGATGTGAGGATATCCTTTCTCCAGTTGCTCCCATTCAGTGACTAAACACAGCTGCCATATTAGGACGACACTGTTTCTGCCCTTTAGAAGCCAAGTTTGCTTTGGGGACTTTCCATAGGTCTGGCCAAGACTATTTCAGACCTGATCTGTGTTTCGAGGCTGTTCCTATACAGTCCCCCTTTCTCTCTTTCCTTCAGGGATGTTAGTGTTGCATCACAGTCTTAAGACTCATCCTACATACTCTCATTCTCCCCTCTATCCTTCATTAGACATTTCCCAATAAATCTCTTGTATATCCAGTCCTATCTTGGCATCTGAGTTTTGGGGAACTCAAATTGAGATACTAAGTGTTTTTTTTTTTTTTTTTCTTCAGGATACATATTCACAATTTGTCAGTCTTTTGAATGCACATGTACTGCTTTGTAGGTTTTTCTTTCTAGATGTATTCTAGTTTTGCAATGAGGCATCCATGTAGAACAAAAATCTCCCAGGACTGTCTGAACAATGTAGATAAAGCTGTACTTATTCTGACTTCTTGTATTCTGAGCAAATATTTTAATTAATGCATCTCAGGATGGCATTTTGGGCAGCTATATCACTGTTGATTCATAATAAGCTTGCAGAAAATCAAATGAACATTTTGGATTCAGTTAAAGAAAATTCAAGGGCACTTTAGCTATTCCATTCAAACTCTTTGGGGTTTGAATCCACTAAGACTTTTTCACATGCACTTAAAAAATTAATTTATTTATTTTAATTGGAGGCTAATTACTTTATAATATTGTAGTGGTTTTTGCCATACATCCATATGAATCAGCCATGGCGGTACATGTGTTCCCCATCCTGACTCCCCCTCCCACCTCCTCCCATCCCATCCCTCAGGGTCATCCCAGTGCACTGGCCCTGAGCGCCCTGTCTCATGCATCGAACCTGGACTGGTGATCTGTTTCATATACGGTAATATATATATCTCAATGCTATTCTGACATGCACTTATTTATTTATTTATTTTTGCTTTAGAATAGTTTTATTCTAAGCAATACATACCATGATAAGGTATGTCAGCGCTCACAGTTCCTCTCCTACTTTGACTCACAAATTCACTCAGTCAGATTCTTCATTGCCCCAGAGCTCATAAGTCTGCAGGAACCTCGACATTGAGGGGGTTGTGGTTACCACTGGTTGACGTGATGAGTTTCAGATTCTGCACAGTGGACACAAATTTCACAAGGTACATCTCGAGCAGGGTTAAGATATGGAACCTGTAGTCTTCTTCAGGTTTGGAGAAGGCAATGGCACCCCACTCCAGTACTCTTGCCTGGAAAATCCCGTGGACGGAGGAGCCTGGTAGGCCGCAGTCCATGGGATCGCTAAGAGTCGGACACGACTGAGCGACTTCACTTTCACGCATTGGAGAAGGAAATGGCAACCCACTCCAGTGTTCTTGCCTGGAGAATCCCAGGGATGGGGGAGCCTGGTGGGTTGCCATCTCTGGGGTCGCACAGAGTCAGACACGACTGAAGTGACTTAGCAGTAGCAGTAGCAGTCTTCTTCAGAGGAAGACTTTTCCTTTTTCCTTCCGAGAGAGCCAAATGAATGACCCTGATGGGCAGCAGGAGTCTGCACTTCACTCTCGCCACTCTCTCCTGCCAGCTTCACTCTCACGTACATCAGCACAATGAAGAAAAGCCAGAGCAACGTGATCTCATGCCAGTGTCAGGCATGCTCTTGTAGATTGTGCCGAATTAAAAAGTGCCTTCCGCAGAGCATCTTCCCCTGGATTTCTTCAGCTTTGTCTCTCAGAGAAGTAAACATTAAGGTGTAGACACAGGTAACACCCATGGAAAAGCATGTGTTCTTGCCTGGAGAATCCCAGGGATGGGGGAGCCTGGTGGGCTGCCGTCTCTGGGGTCGCACAGAGTCAGACACGACTGAGCGACTTAGCAGCAACATTGTAATGAAAAGTTAAACTCAGAGCAAATTTGATTGTTCTGCATAATATATAGATAATTTAAAGAAGCAGAAGGTAATTAGAATATCTGGGAAAGACCTGATAAAATAGGTTCAGATGTACCAGTTGAATGAATAAGTCAATGAGTGATTACTTGAAAATTATAAGAAATTTAGAAAACCTAAGAGAGAAAAAAAGGAATTCCTGGTGAACTTTCTATCATGAGACTGGAATTGATTCTGAATAAAATATATTTGAGACTATAAGAAAATAAGACTGGCTAGAGGAAGAGAAATTCTGTTTGGTGAACTAGTGCTTAAGAGGCTGGGCTTCTGTGTTAGAGATACTCAGGTTCCATTTCCATTTGCCATTTACTAGCCATGTGGATTCAATGAGAATTCAGTGAGAATACACATAACTTGACACAGAGTCTGGCTTAATAAAATTATATTGTAAAGGTATATGTAAATTGAATTGTTGGAAAGCCATGAATACCAGAAAAATTAGAATAGTGTTTTAGAGGCAATCAGAAATCACTGAAGGTTTTTGACAAAGCACTACATATGAGCAGAGAAGCAAAGTTATTTTGACTGTGAGCATCTGAGAAGGGACTGAATCAGCGGATCTTGTCTCAGATGATAAGGGTTTTGATAAGGTGGTGTCAATGTAATAGAAATGAAAATAGGAGACATTTTCAGAAAAACAGTTCTTAATGGATGATTGACTATGGGAAAGGAGAGGAAACAAGAATTCAAAGATGAGACTGAGTTTTTGTGAGCATCGAATTCATTATGCTGATGTTCCATTATGATGCTGTTTCATTATGAAACTCAAGATTACATATTATAAAAGATCAGCACTTAAATCATTAAGAACATTGTATCAAAATAAACCTATCCAATTTTAACCTTAGGAGAAAATAAATGTTACCATCAAATGAAATCAAATCATCATTTAGGTTGTTAGTATTGTTTTTTAAAGAAAGTCATTTACTGTACTTTCTTCTAGAAGGATCAGGTCAGTTGACAAGATTAATCTCAGCTTAAGGAGTGTTTAGAGAGAACAGAAGTTGCCAACTTAATATAGGGCAAGGCATGTGAGTCAAAGCTTAACCAAAAGGTAACCCCTACCAAGCATGAAAAACTTCTCAGGAAAAAAAAAGTTTCCTTAGAGAGCCATAGGAAGGATGAGTAAATAGTTTAACTTCACAGGATGACAGGAAGCAAACATACCATAGTACTGTGGGAAAGAGCACTGGACTAGAAGGCAGAAGACCTGTGTCCCAGCTGGGCTTTGTTGAGCAAGTCACCTAACTTTCATTAGACCCCAAAGACCACATCTATAAAATGAGAAAGTTGGAGACAACCTCTAAACCACATTTTGACTCAAATATTATAGGATTCTAGTTCTTTAAACAATCAATAAAAGCTTTTAAGAACTGGCAAAGGATGGAAGAAGGAAACATGGTCAGGGTACATGGAATGGAACAGTTTAGAATTCTGGAAGGTGTGTAAAGAGAATAAAGAGAATGGTCTAGGAGATGAAAGTATTTAAAGTTGGGGATGGGACAGGGTCACATAGAAAATGACAATCCAGAAAAAACATCTTTGTGAAAGGCCTAGTATTTTTGAAGTTTTACTTTAGAATGATGATCACAACTTTAAAAAGTGAATGATAACCAGAGGTAACTTGAAGCACTTAATCTAGATAATTATAATCTCATCTTGAAATAAAATCCTCTTTTGTACAATTTGATTGTGGATAATGTTAACAATGGGCTTCCCTGGTGGCTCAGAGGTTAAGCATTTGCCTGGAATGCGGGAGATCCGGGTTCAATCCCTGGGTCAGGAAGATCCCCTGGAGAAGGAAATGGCAACCCACTCCAGTATTCTTGCCTGGAAAATCCCATGGAGGAAGAATCCCTTGGAGGGAAGAGCCTGGTAGGCTATAGTCAATGGGGTTGCAAAGAGTCGGACACAACTGAGCGAGTTCACTTCACTTCAATGATAACAATGGGGCGGCTTAGGGAGGGACTTTATCTCATATATTCTTAAACTGCACACTCAAAAGGTCACCAAAAATAAAATAAAATTTACATTATTTAATATGATTACACTTTCTAAATATTATGTAAGAATAAATAAAAGTATCTTTTGACAACATTTATTTTAAATTTTTATTGATTTAATATGCAGTCTTTAAAGAAAACCCATTTTCAGAATGATCACAAATGGAGTTAATATCTTGGAAATTCATTTCTGCCAAATCATAGTCTGAAAACCTCTTCTCTATTAAAATTCTGGAGCCAATATAGGTCACAAAAATATTTTTACTTATCTTCAATAAGCATACTTGGAAAGTCATTAATTAATTTTAAAATAGGTTCATTAGAATTGTCAGAGAGAGTTAGCCACCCTTCCTCTACCCTAGCCAGGCTAAGAATTTAATTGATATGAGACAGATTACAGGAAAAAATCAAACAAAAGTTTAATAACATGTATACAGGGAGAGACCCAGGAAAACTGACTAACTTACCAAATGGCCCAAACCCTCGCCTTAAATGCCATCTTCAGCTAAAGACAAAAGAGATGTTGAGGGTAGTGATTTGGTACCTCAAATGGGGGAAATAAAATCCACTTAGAGATCGAAAAGCAAATATTTGGGAAACAAATGCTTGAGCTATGGGGATAGAGTGGGATGCTGAGTAGATTGTGATCTCTAGTTTTCCCAACACACCTAGCCCATATTCTCTGGTGTTAGTTCTATTCCTATAAAAGGCCTTCTACCTAAATTATTAAGGCAGTCAGCAAAGTCAAAGTTTCATCCTGAGCCTTTCAAGCCTTGATTGTTTTCAATTTGAAATTATTTGCATGCCAGAAATATTTGGGTGCAACAGATTTTGTTCACCTATAGTCTTGTCTTTGAAGTTTCTTCTAGAAGTTTCATAGTCCAGAATTTGACTTGATATGTTGCTTTATAGCTCATCAAATCAGCCGCATAGTCTGACAACAAATCAATTTATTTCAGGAGGCCATAATGCAGGTGGGCTCCAAAGTTAAGGCTATATTGTGCAAGCAATCAGGTAGGAGGTATTTGTGTGGAGGCAAAAAAAAAAAAAAGGTTAATGATTGGAGTAAATTATAAACCCAGTATCTGAGTCCTGAGAGCTGCCAGTCAAGATTTCTAGATATCAGGACTGAAGCATGTTTTGCAGTATGAAATGTTTTCAATGATGTCATTAGGTATTCAGGTAAATTTTCTGAGAATCTTACACAGCAATAGTCAAGAAGTTTGTCTGAATAATGGCAGTTATTGTGATCACTCAAGTTTATATCAAGTTGTTCAGCTTCAGTTTGCAGGGCATCAGGAAAAGGGCAGTGTTTATTCTCAATGATTCCAAGTTAAAAGAAGAAGCAGAAGAAAAACTGAAAACACTAAGCATTTTTTTATTCCTCTAAAAATTACCCTTACTTCTATCAAAGAAAATCAAATTAAGACTAATTTGGCATTGAAACATGTATAATATCATATATTAAGTGAGTCACCAGCCCAGGTTCAATGCATGATACTGGATGCTTGAGGCTGGTGCACTGGGATGACTCAGAGGGATAGTACGGGGAGGGAGGAGGGAGGGGGGTTCAGGATGGGGAACACGTGTATACCTGTGGTGGATACATGTTGATGTATGGCAAAACCAATACAATATTATAAATTAAAAAAAAAAGACTAATTTGTTTTCAAAATTAGTTTAGTGTCATTAAATTTGCCCTGGTTATTTACCTAAGTCCAGCAAAAATGGCAATTGATCTGCTTTGCTAGAATTTTTCAAAGGAATCTCCAGATTAAATTTTTAAATGCCTCTCATACCATGAAACCATGCCAATGACTTGCTACCAGATTTACCTGTAATATATATAAATTTGAGTGAATTCTTCTCATCTTGGAAGAGAAAGCAAAAGTCACTCAGTTCTGTCCGACTCTTTGAGACCCCACAGACTACACAGTCCATGGAATTCTCCAGGCCAGAATGCTGGAGTGGGTAAACTTTCCCTTTTCCAGAGGATCTTCCCAACCAGTGATCCAACCCAGGTCTCCCGCATTGTAAGCGAATTCTTTACCAGTTAAGCCACAAGGTCTCCAAAATATCCTGAGTTTCTTGTGCCTTCCAGGAAATAACCTTCCTTACTCAACTGGTAAGGCTTCTAGAAACAATATAAGAAAAGTACCAGGCTATTTTTCCAAAGGGTTTTATGGCTCCATACAGTAAATCTTAATTCCTTCAAGCTGTCTGGTCACATCTGATTCTATGGACATTTTTAAATATGACATTCCAGTCAAAGCCTTGATAATATAACCAATGTTTCCAATTGTCTTCTAATACAAGAAGCACAAATTCATAGTGAAAGTATGTAAATAAATATATTGCCATGAAAATAAAAATACTCACTAAGAGTTTCTAAATTCTGAGGGGATCAGGTAGGAAGAAAAAGATGTTTCAGTTCTATTTACATAGGTACAATTTGCAAAATTGCTATAAGTCATAGCTAATAGAAGAGAAAATATTTCTTTGTATATTGAAAGCAATGATGAAAAGGATAGTAATATTTCAGATAAAAAGTTATAAAAATTATAAATCATATTCATCAGTTCATTCAGTTCCATATAATTAATTCTTATTGATCTTGATCTTTTATTAACAGTTTTATGAAGCCATTAAGTTTTTCATTAGAATTCTATAATTTCTTACCAGTTTGATGTCATGATCTAAAAGTTATCACAAACTTATATTTGTCCAAAAATCATTTCTATTAGAATCTTCATTTTCGAAGAGTATTTTAGTAAAACAAAAACTATCTATGAATGACAAAAACTTAAAATCACATGGTTAAAGATCTAATTGCAATGCAATTGACATGGAAATTTGTCTATTTCTGTGACATGCAACATTTTAAGATAATAACTAGAAATATGACTGATAGTATACCAGAACACATCTGAATTTTAGGAATTTCATATAACCTCTAAAACACCTGTATTAATAGCATTTACCCACACAATACACCTAAGAAGATTTATCATTGTTCATTTAACAATATTTCCATATAATTTAATGTACCATGTTTTTAAATTTAATATCTCTCTTTGAGATGTTTCAGGGGCCTTATGAAACATCTCAAAGTTAAGTAGAAGGCTCAAAGGGTCTTTATTTAGAATTTGATTTTGGAGACTTTGTCAAAGTTATCAAAATGTTTTAAATCACTTGGTCAAATACAACTACAGTTCACTGTAAAGCAATACTTATTCACTTAACCAAAGTGACAATAAAAGATTTCAAAGGCAAATACATAAATATACAAATATTCCAAGAAAACTTTAACTCTTAATAAGACTCCCTTACAGCATAATTTTTTTCAATGTGATCCATGACATGTTTTAATAAAGCCAAATATCTTTAGTTCTCTGTAATAAGAAGAAAAAAAATAGATTTATTTAACAATTAATGTTTTGGTATTTTATCTTCTCTGGAAAAGACCTAAACATTCAGGAATTCCCATCATTTAACTTAGCAAAACTCTAAAGCTTCAAGTTACCAAAACAAATTTGAGAAAACTATTTTTAAGTATCTATGCCATAAAGCATAATTATTATTAAAGATTTCACCTAAAAACTTTTGTTTCATTTAAACTTATTTAATTACTTGTGAAAATTTTATCATACAAATTTATCATTTTTTGCTGACAAATTTTGTAACAGAGTAGTCAGACTTTATTTTTTTGGGCTTCAAAATCACTGCAGATGGTGATTGAAGCCATGAAATTAAAAGACGCTTACTCCTTGGAAGAAAAGTTATGACCAACCTAGATAGCATATTCAAAAGCAGAGACATTACTTGGCCAACAAAGGTCCGTCTACTCAAGGCTATGGTTTTTCCAGTAGTCAAGTATGGATGTGAGAGTTGGACTGTGAAGAAGGCTGAGTGCCGAAGAATTGATACTTTGGAACTGTGGTGTTGGAGAAGACTCTTGAGAGTCCCTTGGACTGCAAGGAGATCCAACCAATCCATCCTAAAGGAGATCAGTCCTGGGTGTTCATTGGAAGAGCTGATGCTGAAGCTGAACTCCAATACTTTGGCCACCTGATGCAAAGAGTTGACTCATTGGAAAAGACCCTGATGCTGGGAGAGATTGGGGGCAGGAGGAGAAGGGGACGACAGAGGATGAGACAGCTGGATGGCATCACTGACTCGATGGACATGAGTTTGAGTGAACTCCGGGAGTTGGTGATGGACAGGGAGGCCTGGCGTGCTGTGATTCATGGGGTCTCAAAGAGTCGGACACGACTGACTGAATGAACTGAACTGAAACTTAGTAGAATATAAGCTTTGCAATTAATGCTGGTAACTCTTGAGATAGGCCTATTTAATTAAACCAACAAGCTTAAACTTGCTTTTACTTACTAAAGATTAATCCTAAATCAGGTACACTGGAAAATATTTGGGTTAGTTTCTACTACATTTAGAAATATTTAATTCATAAGCACTTATTTTTAAGGCAATTAAAAAGAGCTCTTCTGCAAATTAATTTTGATAATATCATTTGGAGATAGAAAAATGCCATATCAATAATGCACATACATAAACATAAACACAACCAGAACTCTCATAGCTTTCACTCTAAAACCTAAGTCATGAATCAGGTATATCACAAACTCACCAGTTTATAAATAAAAATTGGAAATAAATTGTATATGCTTAGATTGTTAAGGCTTTTTACTATTTGTGGAAAAAACATATATACTTGTCCTTGATAAATCTTTAAGGAGGATGTGAATTAGATTTCCTGTGAGGGAGCACTTCCACATGCCGGTTCACTCTTGGGGTAAAATCTTCCACTATTGCTTCTTTTAGCCCCTAAATATCAGCCCCCAGTTTCTGGGTTTCCATCTCATACTGTGTGGGCTCAGCACTATCAGCTTCCTTTATTCAATTAACACTCCCTAAACGGTGGGTTTACCTGCCCCGTCTTACAAAACCAGGCAAGGGAAGACAAAATGCTCATCCCTACAATATCATCAAGGCAAATGAAATGCAATCATCTTACATAAAGTCCACTCAAAGACACAATTTTTTAATAAACTTCATCTCAGTTCTATCAGTTCTGTAACTTTAGTTTCCTTTAAAATGCCATCAACAAGTCTCAGTCTTACAAGAAATCTCAGAAACTTTTTATCCCCCAGCCATTAGCTGCATTCCTATACAAAGGTTCTGATGATCCCAGTAAGGGGTAGACCCAAGGGACCAAGACTCGTTTGTCAATATTTAACTTGATTAATTGGCCTAACTGTTGCCCCCAAACAGTTCAGTTTTCTCAGTATGTAATATTTTCCTTCCAGCTTTTAAAATTTATATAAACTGAAATAATTAGAGTAGACTTATTTGGGATCTTTACTATTGGAGAGAACCAATATGGTTTGGGCTCACACAATCTTAGGTAGTGCTGTATTATAAAACCTTTGTTTTGATCCTACAAATGCTCATTTTATTTATCCCAATTCTTAATAACCATCTAAAGATTTTCATCCAGCCTTGATTAATCCCATGACTCTTCCCTTTCTGATTCCTCTTTATTCCTACTTTCATTGTTTTCTTTACATTATTATCTAACAATTCTTTAGAATTTTTTTTTCTTTTTGGGAAGAGTCTCTTTCCCTTTCATTTGCTTATTAATAAACAATGTTTTTATTAGCACCTATAAAACCCATTTAGAATATGAATTTAATAAGGCTTCCTGAAAAGATGTTCTTTTATTTTTAAAACTAAGAGACTTTTTAAGGTTAGCTGTTATATTTCTTTGCATCCAGCTTTTAATTTGGTCTTTCCATAGATACTAGTAATACAACTATCTATGATGAGAGCTTTGCAAATATTGACCAATTTAGAAGCTTTTCCAATTCAAAAGATCCATCATCTGACCATTGATGTTATTGTCATTTGTTGTTCAGTTGCTAAGTCGTGTCCACCTCTTTGCAATCCCATGCACTATAGCATGTCAGGCTCCTTATCTCCACTGTCTCCCAGAGTTTGCTCACATTCATGTGCATTGAGTTGATGCGTCTATCTAACCACCTCATCCTCTGCTGCTACCTTCTCCTTTTGCTTCACCTTCCCCAATGAGTCAGCTCTTCTCATGAAGTGGCCAAAATATTGGAGCTTTAGCTTCAGCAACAGTCCTTCCAATGAATATTCAGGATAGATTACCTTTATGATTATCTGGTTTGATATCTTTGCAATCCAAGGGGATTTCAAGAGTCTTCTCCAAGCACCATAATTTGAAAACATCAATTCTTGGTGCTCAGCCTTCTTTATGGTCCAACTCTCACATCTGTACATGACTACTGGAAAAACCATAGTTTTTACTATATGGACCCTTGTCAGCAAAGTGATGTCTCTAATTTTTAATATGCTATCTATGTTTATCACATCTTTCCTTCCAAGGAGCAAGCATCTTTTAATTTCATGGCTACAGTAATTTTCCTCAGTGATTTTTGAGCCCAAGAAAATAATATCTGCCACTGCATCTACTTTTTCCCTTTCTATTTGCCATGAAGTGATGGGACTGAATGCCATGATCTTAGTTTTTTGAATGTTGAGTCTCAAGCCAGCATTTTCACTTTCCTCTTTCACCCTCATCAAGAGGCTCTTTAATGCCTCTTAATTTTCTCCATTAGAATGGTATCATCTGCATATCTGAGAATGTTGTTATTCTTCTGACAGTCATGATTCCAGCTTGTGATTCATCCAGCCCAGAATTTCACATGATGTACTCCACATATAAGTTAAATATGCAGGGTGACAATATACAACCTTGTCATGCATCTTTCCCAATTATGAATCAGTCAGTTGTTCCATGTGAGGCTCTAATTATTGCTTCTGAACTGCATATAGATTTTTCAGGAGACAGGTAAGGTGGTCTGGTACTCCCATCTGTTTAAGAGTTTTCCATAGTTTGCTGTGATCCACACAAAGGCTTTAACACAGTCAATGTAGCAGAAGTAGATGTTTTTCTGGAACTCCCTTGCTTTCTTCATGATCCAACAAATGTTGGCAATTTGATCCCTGGTCCCTCTGCATTTTCTAAATCCAGCTTGAACACCTGGAATTTCTTAGTTCACATACTGTTGAACCTAGTTTGAAGAATTTTGAACATAACCTTGCTAGCATGTGAAATGAGAACAACTCTATGGTAGTTTGAACATTCTTTTGCACTGCTGTATTGGGGGGTTGGAATGAAAACTGACCTCTTCCAGTCCTATGACCACTGCTGAGTTTTCCAAATTATTGACATATTGAGTGTAGCACTTTAAGTCACCAGGTTTTAGGATTTTAAATAGCTCAGCTGGAATTCCTTCATCTCTACTGTTCATGCCTTGTAAGTCAATTCAGTTGTGTCCGACTCTTTCCAACCTCATATACAATAGCCCACCAGGGTCCTCTGTCCATGGGATTCTCCAGGCAAGAATGTTGGAATAGGTTGCCATGTCCTTCTCCAGGGGATCTTCCCGACCCAGGGATCAAATTCGCATCTCTTATATCTCCTGCAATGGCAGGGGGTTTCTTCACCATTAGCACCACCTGGAAAGCCTTTCACCTCTACTAGCTTTGTTCATAGTATTGCTACCTGAGGCCCACTTGACTTCACACTCCAGGATGCCCAATTCTAGGTAAGACTACACCATCGTGATTATCTGGGTCATTTAGACCTTTTCTGTATAGTTCTTCTGTGTATTCTTGCCACATCTTCTTAATCTCTTTTGCTTTTGCTAGGTCCTTACTATTTCTGCCTTTTATTGTTTCCATCCTTACATGAAGTGTTCCCCTGATATCTCTGATTTTCTTGAAGAGATCTCTAGTCTTTCTCATTCTATTGTTTAACTCTGTTTCTTTGCATTTTTTTAAAGGCCTTCTTGTCTCTCCTTGCTATTCTCTGGAACTCTGCATTCAGTTGGGTATACCGTTCCCTTTTTCTCTTGCCTTTTGTTTCTATTCTTTTCTCAGCTATTTGCTAAGCCTTCTAAGCAACCACTTTTCCTTCTTGCATTTCTTTTTCCTAGGGATGGTTTTGGTCATTGTCTCCTATACAGTGTTATGAAACTCCATCCATCATTCTTCAAGCATTGTGTCTACCAGATCTAATCTCTTGAACCTTTTGTCATCTCCACTGTATAATCATAAGGGATTTGATTTATGTTGTACCTGAATGACCTAGTGGTTTTCCCTACTTTCTTCAATTTAAGCCTAATTTTGTAATAAGGAGCTCATAATCTGACACAAGGTCAGTTCCAGGTCTTGTTTTTGCTGACTGTACAGAGCTTCTCTATCTTGAACATAATCAATCTGATTTCTGTATTGATCATCTGGTGATGTCCATGTGTGGAGTCATCTCTTGGATTGTTGGAAAAGGGTGTTTGCTATGACCAGCATGTTCTCTTGACAGAATTCTGTTAGTCTTTGTCCTGCTTCATTATGTAATCCAAGGCTAAACTTGCCTGTTATTCTGGGTATGTCTCTTGACTTCCTACTTTTGCATTCCAATCCCATATGATGAAAAGGACTTTTTTTTTTTTTTTGCGTTATTTCTAGAGGGTGTTGTAGATCCCTACAAAAACTGGTCAACTTCAGCTTCTTCAGCATCACTGGTTGGCGCTTAAACTTGGATTACTGTGATGTTGAATTGTTTGCCTTGGAAACAGAGATCATTCTGTCCTTTTTAAGATTGCCCCCAAGTACTGCATTTCTAACTCTTTCATTGACTATGAGGGTACTCCATTTCTTCTAAGGAATTCTTGACCACAGTAGTAGATATAATGGTCATCTTAATTAAATTCACCCATCCTCATCTATTTTAGTTCACTAATTCATAAGGTGTCAGTGTTCACTCTTGCCATCTCTTACTTGACCATGTCCAATTTACCTTGATTCATGGACCTAATGTTCCAGGTTCCTATGCAATATTGTTTTTTACAGCATTGAACTTCACTTTTACCACCAGACACATCCAGAACAGAGTGTCATTTCCACGTTGGCCCATCCACTTCATTCTTTCTGGAGCTATTAATAATTGCTCACTGTTCTTCCCTAGTAGCCTATCGGACACTTTCCAACTTGAGGGGCTCATCATTGGTGTCATATCTTTTTGCCTTTTCATACTGTTCATAGGGTTTGGATGGAAGAATTCTGTAGTAGTTTGCCATTCTCTTCTCTAGAGGACCACATTTTGTCAGAACTCTTCACTATGACCTACCCATCTAGGGTAGCCCTGCATGATATGGCTCACGGATACATTGAGTTATGCAAGCCCTTTCACCATGAAAAGACTGCGACACATGAAGGAGGACCACTGATGAGTAGGAATTTAATAGTGATTTAAACCAATAAGCCAATTTATAGAAAGACCCTGAAGTAACTTTCTAGACATGGTATCATAGACACAAGTGTCCTGAATAAAGCCAAGGATGATTTAGTTCCCATGTTCCATGACTCTCAAAATAACCAAAAAAGTTTGAGAAAAGAAAGGCCCCTTATAGACTGGACCCCTTATGACAAAACTCCCTGTGAGAGCTGGCACAGCTGAACAAAGACACTGCTCAGAATCTCAGCCTATTTAACTGGCTGCTAAATGAACACTGGTATGTGTACCTTTTGGATGGCAGAAACCAGAGAGATTTTTCTCATTAATATACAAACCAAACGCTCAAGACATAGAACAAGACAAAAGGAAAACTTGATCACACCAATGGTTTTCTCCTTAAAACAAATGAGACAAAAGACAAAGACAAGGAAAATCAGTGACCATCTCTGGGTAAAAATGATCAACAAACCAAGGGTAGTACTTTATGAATCTTTAAACCAAGAGTCACAAAGTCCAGGGACCTAGCTTCACAAGTATTTTCTCCTGTTAATCTAATTTTAGAAAAGAGAAAAACTCTTACCAATCTCTTTTCCAACAGATCCTGCAGCCAGAGATTTAGGAGACTAGACCACATGGTAACAAATAATACCTTGTTCTGGCTTCTGTCAGGTGCCCCAGTGTCTCTTAACTGCAGCAGCTTTATGGGGAGTAGTGTTCAGCCAATAAAGTTGAATCCTATCTGTTGGGGAGGAATAAATTTTCTTTTACACTTATAGGTTCTTCTGGCTAGTCTAAAAATTAAATTGACATGAGACATTAACAGGAGAAAATCAAACAAAATTTAATAACATGTATACATGGCAGAGACCTAAGAAAACTTAATAACTAGCCAAAGTGGCCCAAATCCTCACATTAAATACCATATTCAGCAAAAGACAAAAAGGGATGTTGTGGTTTGTAAAGGTTTGGAACTTCAAAGGGGAGGAAGGCAATTCACATAGAGATAGAAAAGCAAATGTTTGGGAACCAAATGTTTGCAGGGCCAGGCAGAGACAATGGGATACAAAATAGACCCTGATCTCTAAGAGTTTCCCCCATGATACCTACCTAGCCAATATTCTTTGCAGATATCCCTGGTGGTAACTCTATTCCTGTAACAGAGAAATACTATCTCAATTCTTAAGGGAGTTAGCAAGAAGATCAAAGTTTCTTCTTGAGTCTTTTGGGCCATGATTATTTTCATCTTGAAATGATCCACATGCCAGATATATTTTGCCATGGGAGATTTTGTTTCCATGCAGTTCCCTAAAACTGTCTGAGTTTTGCACATTTGTGCATTTTTCCTGAGAAAGTATACATGCTTTCATTGACTTCTAAAACAAGTCTATGACCAAAGGAGGGCAAAAAATCCTAGTCTGCGACCTAAACCTGACAAAAATCAAGAAATCAGGCTGAATAAAATATTTGTAAAGATTACATTTAAAAACTTCATATTAAAATATATTTTTTTGTTGTTGTTTACCACAATCTCTAGCTAGTGTGCTACCTAAACTAGTGGCAGATATCCTCACAAAAAATAATAGTGTTCTTTCTAAGAATCACATTCTTGGGACCTAGTTCTCAAATAGGAATTAATCATACAAATCCCAAAGAACACAATTTAGAGACAATTCTTGGAATCTAGCCCAGTGTTAACTCTATTTGTTCAGTTCTTTTTCATTCAATTGAAATATGAAATACAAACATTTCTATCAGTTCAGTTCAATCACTCAGTCGTGTCCGACTCTTTGCAACCCCATTAATCACAGCACACCAGGCCGCTCTGTCCATCACCAACTCCCAGAGTTTACATAAACCCATGTTCTTCACTTTCTGCCATAAGGGTGGTGTCATCTGCATATCTGAGGTTATTGATATTTCTCCTGGTAATCTTGATTCCAGCTTGTGCTTCTTCCAGCCCAGCGATTCTCATGATGTGTATATATATATATATACACATATATATGTGTGTGTATATATATATATACATATATATATATCTTAATTACATATAAGTCAGCCAAACTTGAAAATAAAGACAAGAAATCCCTCATTATAAAAGTGGTTTTCAAATGCTCATTATAAATCTTGCTGGGTCTGAATTGTCTGTTCACATTAAATAATTTTCCCTCTGAATTTTGATATTAAATTATTGATCAATAGTGACACTTTTTTTCTCTTTCTATTTTCTTTTTTTTTTTAATTTTACTTTATTTTACTTTGCAATACTGTATTGGTTTTGCCATACGTCAACATGAATCCACCACAGGTGTACATGAGTTCCCAATCCTGAACCCCCCTCTCACCTCCCTCCCCATACCATCTCTCTGGGTCATCCCAGTGCACCAGCCCCAAGCATCCTGTATCCTGTATTGAACCTAGACTGGTGATTCATTTCTTACATGATATTATACATGTTTGAATGCCATTCTCCCAAATCATTCCACCCTCTCCTTCTCCCACAGAGTCCAAAAGTCTGTCCTATACATCTGTGTCTCTTTTGCTGTCTCGCATACAGAGTTATCGTTACCATCTTTCTAAATCCTATATATATGTGTTAGTATACTGTATCAGTGTTTTACTTTCTGGCTTACTTCACTCTGTATAATCAGCTCCAGTTTCATCCACCTCATTAGAACTGATTCAAATGTATTCTTTTTAATGGCTGTGTAATATCCATTGTGTATATGCACCACAGCTGTCTTATCCAATCATCTGCTGATGGACATCTAGGCAATGGATAGTGCATTGGACTTCCAATAGTGCCACTTTATGCAAACCTTAACTGTCATCACATAAGCTAACCGGAGTGAAACTTTAATATTTTTTCTAAAAATGTCTGCATATACATATAGAACAATTTGGCCCGAATTCGTCCTTTGGAAATGAGCGCACAAACCCAATGAAGCAAAAAAAGGCTTGTGCTTATTTACTGGAATGAAAAATTTGACGGAAAAATAGTAAGAGCATAGCTACAAGTTAAACTGAAAACAGTGGAACACTGATAAATGCTAAGAATTAGCTAGTCTTCCAGGCCTACATAGCAGATAAAGGGTAGAACTGTGAAACAAATATTTTTCCATAAATCAGACTTATTTAGTTATTTGATAGCCTATTGATTTTTATTCACTTTCTATATTTCTTTAAGTAATAAAATAGTTCTTTTTCTCAGTTAGTTATTAACTGCCTGTATACAAAGTTCTGGAATTTGTTGTAAATTCTCAGTTTTCCTGCTAATTTCCTCTAGCTACCTTTATGTAAGGGTGGGGAGTGAACGAGAGGACATGATTAAACCACAAAAGTAAAATCCTCTATGACATTTGCTCCTGTCTACCTATTCCATCTTCCATATTGGATGAACTTTCATGTACATAACACTTGTTAAAATACTGAGAATGCAGCCATTTAAATATCAGAATGACTAGTCTCTACAGAGTTGGCCATTATTTATATTTTATGAAATTACTATTTTCCTATTAGAATGGCCCTGGAGAAACTTCTGCATATATTTACCTGCTGCACAACAAAATTTAAATCAGATGAGTTTTCCAATCTGCAATTTTAGCATGATTTCAAAAAGAAGGATAGAAAAAGTATGTTGTATGTTGTAAGGTTTTTTTTTTTTAATTGCCTTTTTTAAAACCTGTGAAAAAAAGTTTTTTTCTTAGAGTTTAATACTCATTTGGAAAAGAACATACTTCCAACCATATATATATATATATATATATATATATGTATATGTATATTATGGCCCATTTAGGAGGACTTGAGTTTATTCACAATCACCTTCATTTAATCTGTCCTAAGGGAAAGAAAATCACCTTGTCTTTGTAATTTTTGTAAAACAGCAAGGCTTCTCTCTAGGCCACTGAGAGTTCCATTAACCTCCCGAAGATCCTTTCTGTTGGGTAGACTCACACCTCTCTGACAGACCTGCTCCCCTCAAATAAGGTAGAACCTTTGTAGAAGCCAAATGTATCACATGTTCTCCATCCAGCCTTGACTAGAGACACAAAACCAAGTGAGCCATTCAAAACAATGAATGCTTTTCTGAGATCCTTAAGAAAAATTTCTAAGTTCTAACTTCCTTAATCTTTCTTGATCCAAAATAGAATATATATTTTAATTTGCATGAAACAATTATAGTATGCATATTATAAAATAATTAAGAGAGTAGTTTTGTTTGTTCTTTACTAAAGTGTCACTTTTCATTGAAGAAAATTTTGAATTAGTGGGAAAGCACAAAGAACAATATGCAAGCCAAATCAATCATAATCCTACTACCTACAGGTAGCAACTTTCATTAACATCTATACATACAAATAAATAGCATTTAAATATATATATATGGCCTTATACATATATATATACACATACATACAAACATTATATATCTTTTCTAAAATTAATATCACAATGAATATACAATGTTTCTTTTGTTCACTCAACATTAAGCATTTCCTTTGTCATTAAAATCCTATAATGATTGTTAAACATTCAGTCATATGGATTATTGGTGCTTATCATTGCTATCCTCTAGGGAGCTTTCTGAAAATGTATACATGCTTCCCCTATGTCAGAAGATTCTGACACAGCAAGTTAGTCCTGAGCATCTGTATTTGTAATAAATGGTTCTAACATTTAAATCAAGATTGAAAACCACTGTTGTACACTAAATCTGCTTAATTCTCCCTTTCTGTTGGGCATGTAAGTTGCTTTAATGTTTTGTTATATAAACATGCTATAACATTTATCATCATTGATTTATTTCTTAGGGTTGATTCTTCAAAGGGGAATTATTATTAATAATTTGCAAGGGTAATAACTGGATTTTTTTGTTTTATAAAACCATATTATTTTCTTTCTATTCTATTTCAGTATATTCTAATTTCAGGACAATATTAAATAATTGGCTATATTAAATATTATCCTTACTTTTATATTTTCTAATATTAAGAGCAAAAATTTGCATTTCTTTGATTCACATTAGTTTAATTCCAAGTAAGAGTAAGTCATTTTTACATGATTTCTACTTCTTCCTGCATGAACTATCTACCAATGTCTTTTGCAGATTTTAAAGGATTCTAAGGTATTTTACACAATTTCTTATTGAGTCACATAATATTAAAATTTACTAGGACTATGAAAACACTTTGCAACATCATTCAGGTAAATATTCTGGATATTGTAACACCTGATATTCAAATTTTATAGAGAATTAAGTATGAAGAGAACACTCAAGTTAAAAGAGTACAGACCTAAAACTAAGGAGACTTTTTCATGTGCATATAATTAATGAATCTTTCTTTATAAGGATAATAAAGCATTAGTAAAATTGCACAGTAGTTTAGACAAAAAAAATCCATTAAGCCCATATATTATTGATATCAGAGACAATAATGAAGTATTCATCCTACTAAGTAAAATGTAATTAATTTTGCTTTAACTAGACTAAATATAATATTGCTGACTATTTATTTTAGAAATTATATATACCCTAAATTTCTTATGTACAAACAATAATTATATCTAAAGCTTGCATATTGGTCCTTTACGATAATATTCTCAAATCCAGGAAAGCATGAGTACTTTATTAAACAAATCTTTCAAGTTTTCTCTATATGAATGTTAATATCTCATTAACAAAAAAAATAATAAACTATAAGAATTATGGTCTAGAAGTAAATACAATGAGTAAGGCATAAAGTAAGCATAAAAGAATATCTAAATCTATAGATTAAAATAAATTACTTATAGGAGGATAGAGAGGAAAATATAAATATCTTAGCCTGAATTAAGCATGCTTTCAACAAGAAACTCTTAATTTGCATTAAATTAATTTACACAAAATTAATAAATGGAAAAAGTTTAAGTCTGTTAGTTCCCATTCTATAGCTTTTGTTTAGTTAACAAAAATGGGCCCCAGAGGCTTGGGCAATGAGAGATAGATTTCATAATCTCAAACTCAATTGAACAACAATTCAGGAATAAAAACCCTTGAAATTTTTCCGGAGTTCCTAGAATTTGACTGGGTGAGCATATTTGTTTCAACCCTGAATTGTGTTCCCCATCATCTCACCACCATGAAAAATCTATTTGGAGAGGGGTCTTTCTTATCTAGGATTCTACGGTCATAAAAGGACAAGGCAAATAAGTATGTTACATAGCTCCTGTTGTAGTCTATAAATAGTCATGGTCAACATACCTAGGCTCTCAAATGTGGTTTACATCTCTAGCAAAAAAATGTGATCACTTGTTTCTTCCTCTCTTTCCATTTTTAAAAAGCAATTTATTTCATTTGTTTATTCTATAAAAGCTGCATTTAATAGAATGAAGGGAATAATTACTGTAAAAAATAACACTTCTTTTTTCTTATCTGCTTGGCAGATCACTAGTGCAACTTCTCTAATGCTTAATCAAGACAAGAATATTCTCATCATCAATTTTATTTGTTGACATAGATTTCAAAATCTATGTCTGAAATGTATGAAGGGAATTTCAAAGCAATAGTAAAATGTGCTGCAGCAAGGATCTGCTTTCTATGTCCTTTATTTTCCTGACTTCTTCTGAGTTCCTTAGGCTTGCTTGTAATTATGTCTTCAGTGTTCCTTTCCCTTTTTACCTGGATAAAAAATGATTTTTAATCTAATTTAGAAAACTGAGTAAAGTAACTTTAGGTGTGTGCATGCTCAGTTGTGAACAGATCTTTGTGACCCCAGGGACTATAGACCATCATAAGTAACTTTATGTATATTTTAAAAGTAGTTTAAAAGTCAGTTGATGATTCTTATTAATAATATGTAAAAGTGATGCATTCCATAAAGTAGAGCAGATGTTCAAGTGGTCCTTACAGATGTGGTTTGTACTGTATTATAAATAGCAGTCTAAGGAAACCTTTAGACCTAAACTGATTACATAAAGAAATTACATCTTTAGTCAGACAATTACAGAAAATAGCAAGCCTTTTTAAAAGGCAAAGAAATCTTGAAATCCTAAAGTAAAAGTAAAAGTGAAGTCATGTCCAACTCTCTGGAACCCCATGGACTGTAGCTTACCAGGCCCCTCCATCCCTGGGATTCTCCAGGCAAGAGTACTAGAGTGGGTTGCCATTTCCTTCTCCAGGGGATCTTCCTGAACCAGGGATCAAATCCAGGTCTCCTGCAATGTAGGCAGATGCTTTACCATCTGAGCCATCAGGGAAGTCCTCAAAATCCTAAAGATTGTCCCTAAATATTCATTACAAAGTGCCTTCATTTATGGAAAGTACATTTTACATGTGATAGTATTAAGTGAATTCTATTGAGGAACCAAAGGAAAATGTGAATTAACTGTGAACTGGGCAGCGACTTAACCTACTGGTCAAGAGTGTTATATTGACTAATATAGATATGCATACATGCACATATATGGATAGCAGTGTGAAACTGAGCTGTTTTTACATGGCCTATTAGATGTTATTAGAAAGACAATGTCTTAGAATAACTTTGTAGGAAGCTTTATTCCAAACAATTTTCTCAACATAAAGCTTTTTTTCCTTATCCATTTTTTAATTTTGCTTTTTTCTTTTCTATTGTGCTGTGAAACTGTTTTTGGATATGGCTAATAACCCTGTTAAATAACCCTCTCATGAAATGATTACAGTTTTATCAAAGGAGTGGTCTAAACCAACATATAAAATAATTGGGATAGCACTTTACTGAAAAAAAATCTGATAGAAATGTTTAAGACTAAAATAAAATGGATTATAAAAACAATTTTATCCAAAATAGAAAACTTAGTTAGTTTAATTCACTGAAAGACAAATTTAGTTTCTGTGAAAAATAAATTAAACAATTCTTTTCTCCTAACAGCATTTTTTTAAAAAATAGATATCTCTAGCTACACTGAGTTTTCATTTATTTCTACATTTCAGTCTGGTCCTTTTGCTGATTAAACTGATAACTTTTCACTTCAGGAAGTATATTACTTATTTTACACCACTAGCGTGGGACCTACTTCAGAGTGTGGGAACAGCTAACTATTTAATTATCATTTAGTAAATGGCAATCTAGCTCTTAGAAAATGTTCATCTTCTCAAAGTATGTGGTTTACTCATGGGAAATATTTACTCTCCAAGTGGATCAGACCATTACAACACTGGAAAATGGACATAATATACCTGAAACATTACAAACACATTTTAAGAGAATAAATATTTTAATAGGCTGATTTGTGGTGAAACAAACAATGCATTTTATTAATCAACTAAATGATATTTCACTTGCAAATCAATGTTCAAATGCTATCCATTAACAGGTTATTTTATTTTATTATTAATTAATTATTAAGTATAATAATAAAGTATTAAATATAATTATAATTAATTTGTCATTAATCAATCACCAAACTGGGCAATTATCAAACAGAATGGCACAAACTGAACCCAAAGTCTCTCAATATATAAGCCACTCACTAGATTTAACAGACATTTCATTAAATGCTGGAAAAACTTTTTTAAAAAGTTAATGGTTCAATTAAAACCTGTACCTTGAAAGCAAGAAAGAAACCAAGTATGTGGGAAGCAAAACCCATGACACATTTTTTTAATCCTCTTAGAGAATAATTAGAATATGCCACGCTTATCCCCTATAGAGATACACATGGAAGAAATCTAATCTAGTATTTGTTTGCCCATATCACATGCAGCATATTTTCCTGGGGTTTAATTATATAATTTAAACAATCTAGTTGGATGTATGACCTTGTTTTCTAAATAGCATCTAGTCACTTTAAAAATCAACACAGAATTCAAATATAATTTCCTTAAGGCTGCTACTACCGTTCTTTTGACCATCATCCTATGACTTCCAGACCAGAAAACTGAACCAATACAAATAATAAAAAGAATAATAATTAAGCCATACTCTTTGTTAGGAAGTCAGTACACAAAAATTAGTTGCAGATTTGTTGATTTGTTTGTGCAATTATATTTTTTCTTCTTGGAATGTATTTTCATTTTTTCGTATTGGTCATTGACATTCTAGAAGCAAGGGAATTCAAGACACAATCTTTCTCAATTACTAGTAAACTTAAGTTTATTACCATTTTGCAAAAAAAAAAAAATTCATGTAATTGGTTGATGTTGATGTCAGTTACTTGATAATAAATGAACTGTGAAAGTGAATAGCACCAAATACCATAGGTTTAATATACTTTGAAGGAAATTACAATTGCCTGGTAGAAGGGGCTGCAGGATGACAAAATGAGAGGTTTATTTAGCATCTGGGAGAAGCTTATAAAAGAGCTTAAACCCTCATTCCTTCTAACATCTTAACAGCTGTGCAATTTCTTACAAGATATGTTTTATCGTTTCAAGAAATGCTGTTAACCTCGCAGTTTTAAAACTGAATGAACAAGGCCTCTTGGACAAATTGAAAAACAAATGGTGGTACGACAAAGGAGAATGTGGCAGCGGGGGAGGTGACTCCAAGGTTAGCCTCAATGTCAGCAAGAGCGGGTAACAGTGTGTGAAGTAATAGGTGCATCTGCTAGGAGACACAATTCAGACCTGCGAATACCATGGGAATTGCCAGGCAAATCCCTTCACAAACTAAGTATGCAATTACTGTCAAAGCAAAAATATTTGCAAACAATATCGATTTGGGGACAAATTAACAAATCTAACTAAAACCGTCACTAAAATCTCCGGTTTGGAAGAAGTTACAGATCAGACATAGTCCTAGGAACCTTGGTGTTAGGTAGCAGGCTTTTTAAAGTGATGAGGAGAGAGAACAGAAAGGGTCAGTCTGTCTTGTTTTCTTCACCAGAGCTGCCACAAAATAGTTTTGAAAATAGCAATAGTCTAGCCTTACCTAGACCAGGTACCTTCCAGAAAGACATTTCTCCATGTAAAACTGTCAGGCTTCCATTAAATAGCAAATTACATAACAAATCAAAAGAAATTATGAACTATACGCTTCTGCCTTCCATAAATGAATCAAACTAAAGATCAGATTGTAAAAACAAGACCAACTCAGCTTTATCTTTACCGCATCCATGTCATATTTCCAGCTTCATAAAATAATGTTTTATTTTTATTTTAAGCAGTGTCTTTTAAAAAAAAGGTATACAGTTAGCAGAAATTATTAACCAGTGTTTCAGAGTTTTTCTTCACTGTAGATAGACTTAAAGCAATCTAGAGGTGAGAATATCCTGACTGAATTTCTTTCCTTAAATATCTTCAATTGGTATGTAAGAACATTGAAAAATTTAAAGTATACATTCTTGTCTTTCTTTTAAATTCTAGAGTACTGCCCAAAACAAGAAGCCCTGCTCTTCTTCAGGTTCTTCCCTGGGCTACAAATTCTCTCACTTGGCTGGCCACCAAGCCCAAAGCTCTATTTAAAAGGAGCATCTGTCTATTCTACATATAGTAATATAAAACTATTGCAAAATTTTAAAGTAATTATCCCCCAATTAAAATAATTATGTTTTTAGAAAAGGAGTATCTGTCAAGGAAACTGCTAATCTCACCCTCTTTCAATGCTGATAACTTCCCCCTTGATCCTGATCTGAAAATTCTTTCAAATTCAGCTCCCTTGTGCATCCTGCCAGCCCTGTTGCATGAAGAGAAAGAATAAAGTTTGCCAAATGATTATTTTGGCAATAGAAGGAGGCATGAAAGAAGACAAAAAAATAAAATGATGTGGACACAATTCTCATCATTCATCTACTATCCCGAGGGAGAATATGAGCCCCCTAGAGAGTCATCAGGGTTCTTCTGAGATGATTCCCCTTTAAGGCACCTCCATTCAAGACACCAATTGTTTGTTTTATTTAATTTAGGAGTGTTAACTCTTTGTATTTTGGTGCCCAACTTGCCTAGAACATTTTGGTCATTTTCATAAAATATAAATACATACATATATACACACATAAACAGAAAATTACGCATTTACAATAATAACCTCTCCTCTATGCAAATTAGAAGCATAAGAAAATATACTCTAATAGAACCAGAGAAAACAAAATTGAAGGTATTCTATTCAGTTAGAAAAAGAAATTGTTTGCAAATTTATAGTTTTTGTCACAAATATAAACAAAGTATAACATTGCTTAACATATAGTTTTCCATAAATGTATAATGAATTCCTATTTTAGTGTACATTAAAGGCTCCTTCCACAGAAAAAATAAGCAAACAGAAGCAGAAATGTACACATAATGGAAAAAAATCTATGTAACAAAAGTCATTTTAATTTATTTAAATAAGGGATTGGACAGCTCAATTGAATTTAATCTATTTGCATCCAACACATTGTTTGGTACATAATGGACACCAAGTAAATATTTGTCATCTAAAGAAATAAATACAAAGCTAACCTTGTAGTTTTCAAAAATCAAACTGCTTGCCCCTGTTACTTTCACCAAACATAAACAACTCTAAGCTAATATTCTAAAATTTTATTTAGATATAAATTTAAAATATGAAAATATTTCATATCCTAATACATCATTTTCTGAAATGCTATAAAAATTAACATAAAATGCATGTTAATTATTATGTTCTATTTTCCCTCAAGAATTTTGATTTTATACTATAAAAAAATTTTAGTAGATTGTATACTGATAAAATATTTGTCACCAATAGAATAGGTAATTATAATACCACCCTTAGGAGATGGTGAGGGACAGGGAGCCCCGGCATGCTGCAGTCCATGGGGTCACAAAGACTCGAACACAACTGGGTAACTGAACAATAATTCTGCATCTATTTTAAAAGATGATATTTTAAATGGCCTGACCTAACTTAGAATCAAAGTAAACTACCAGGAGGCAGTTGCTGCTTTTTAATTTTTGCTCTGTACCTTCTTTGGCTGACTGATTTTCTTTTTGACTTACCTCACCCCTTCCATTTGGCCTGATCTTTACTGAAAAAGGTAAAAGGAGGAAAACTACTGAATTGGAAGATGATGCTGGCTTGTGGGCTTTGATAAGTATAAAGTCAAAGCAGAAGAGAAAATTAAATGCTGCCAGTTTATCTACAATGCACATTGTGTACAGTACACATTCAGAGATCTCATCACAAGTATACAATTATCTGATGTGATCTGATTTTGAGATATACAGTCTTAGTAGGAAAAACTTAACTTTCCTAACAGTGATTCATCTGGTGAAGGGGGAAAAGCATGGAAAGCTGTACCACACATGAACATGTTCCAATGAGGAGCCAATTGATCCACCTGTTATTTACAAGACTGTAACAAGGAAAGACATCTCCAGACTTCCACACAATGGCATAATAGTAAAGTTGTGTTTTACCTGGACCATGCACCAGTATCTGTGGGTAAAAAAAAAATACATACTATTCTTTCCATCAAGGAGCTTATGATTTAATATAATCAACAACTAAATTATTTAGAGTCGCAGTGACAGCTTACATTTGCACACCATGGCTACAAAATAAGCTCAACTGATAGCCATTCCCAGAACATGACCAAAGTAGCCCTCAACCAGCAGCTCCACAAAAGAAATAAGGGAAAAAGTCTGATATGCAAAATGAAATAAAGTAGAAAGGCATGATTTGAGAGAGGATGAATTTGTTTGTTTGAAAAATTACTCATTTGAATGTTATTGTGCTGTGGCCATTTTTATGATCATAGGAAAACCATACTCATTTTTGTGAATAACAAAAATTCCCTAATTGACAATGAACCAAATTATAAGTTTCACTGCAGTGTCTAAAACATATCCCCTTTGATTAATCTGATATGATTTAGTCTGAACACAAACCATACACAGAATTTTATCCTTATTTCTTTGTGAATTGTTTAAACCAGGTTCTCATAGGAAATTTTGGCAATGCTTATAAACATTAATGACCCATAATGCTAATACTATCCACAAAATTATTGAATTTTGCTTATTTTATACTTTATTCTCCTCATATATATAACATATAAATATATATATATAAGCATACTCATAGATATAGATATTTATATTAAAGCCATTTTGTAAATATGATTACCAAATAATGAGTTCTTTAGGAGTATAGTAAATCACATAATATTCAGTTTTTATTTTGACACTTTAAAGAATACAGCCTGACTTTAAAATATGTTACACTTGCAAATGGCCTTATCCACAGCCATGGAAACCAATGCAATAATAAAGGAATTATTATGGAAAACATGCATTCATAAGCAGGAAAAAATGTATTAAACAAAGATCAATTAGGAAAGCTAACCCTTAGAGAAGGACTCTCCTAGTAATGAATTCCTTGCTCAGTGTCTGACATTCCACCACTTGACCATTAAGTTTGGTTATTGATAAATATCTTATACTCAAAATTTTAATCTAACTTTATCCTCTAAAACCAGATTACTGGAGTGAGTAGCAGAAAGGACAAACAGGGAAGGGAGAAATGAAGCAGGTAGGAAAAATGATACCTTAGGAAGGGAGAGAGGTAAGTCAAATTCAGTCTTCATTTAATCCATAATTTTGCATTCAGCTTCCCTTGTATAAGAAACTTTAAGGAAACTGCTTTCAGTTTCCTTCTCTTTTCAGCGTTAAATCTTCCTCGTCCCACCACAACCCATTCAAGAAGTGCAATGTGGGCTAATATAATGTACTCTGTGCTTGCGTGCTCAGTCGCTTAAGTCCTGTCCGACTCCTTGTGCCTCCAAGGACTGTAGCCTGCCAGGCTCCTTTGTCTGTGGGATTTTCCAGGCAAGAACACTGGAATGCGTTGCCATTTCCTACTCCAATAATGTACTCTGTACATGTGTTTAAAAGGCTTTAGTAGGCTAGCTTGATGACCAAAAAACCCTTAGTATCAGTTTTAAAAAGTGCTTGTCCTGGATTCAAAATAATTCAAATGTAATTATTTTACAGAGCACCTAACCTGAGTCATATACCCTTGTAAATATTTTACAAAGTGAATGATATATGTCTTCTATTCTCAAAGTTCACAGTTCACCAACCAACACACAGGTGTGGTTTTATAACAATCACTTAATAAATGGAAGCAGTAAATGTACGTGGAGATGGGGGGTGGGTTATAGATAGTAAAATCTAGATTAACTGGGGCTAACCAAGGACTCCAGTCATTCATAATCTTCACCTTACCCTACCCCAAAACTCAGGTTTTTGTCCAAAGTTTTAAATCATGCTAACGTTAGATTTTAATACAAAAAAGTAATATAATATTCTAGGAATGTGACAATCGCATATTTTTAAACTGAACAATAAACTTTGTAAGATCTTATAACATTGATACAAAAATTAAGTTGAATTAAAAAACCCTATAACTGAAAAGAAAAACATACTTTAGAAACTTTTTTCAGAACCAACAATACCTTAAAAAAGTGAATTTTAGTTTAACTGTTAATCAGAAAACTCAACAAAGCAGAAATTCCTATTTCTTGAGTCTTCTGTTGTTAATATTTTTAATTACACAAGCTATGAAAGTAGGCCATTACAAACCCTGATTCAGCTCCTTCCTAGATGTGCCTAGATGAGTTAACCTGTCTGTGTTTTGATTTCCTCATTTATAAAATACAGGTGATAATAGCAACTAAATATGTAAAATACTTTTAATAGTTCTTTGGTCCATAGTAAGTGCTCAGTAAGTGTTAGGAATCATCACTAGCATCATTATTAGTGCTTTACCTAGTTGTGCAGATAGGTTTGTGGAATTAATTCCCTTGTAACCAAATAGATATATACTGTGTTTCTCCAAATGGATCCAGCATTTCCTAGAAGTGAAGCATTAGGTGATACAGCCAGACAAAATGATTGTGGCAGCCTTAAAAATGTCAAGAGGAATGCAAGCAGTCTCTCTTTGAATGTTTGTAAAAAGCAAAAAGAAATGAAAACCAAACAATCACAAAAACAGAATAATAATATCTGTTGTTATAATAACAACAGAAGATCCTATGTTTTACTGCTTGCCATCCATTCCTTAGCCTTTATTCTACACAGAGGTTAACATGGGAATGAAAGAAGAATTCTTAGATTCCTCAGAACACTCATACTGACTGATCAGTGAACATTTCCTCTCTCAGATCCTTTGTATAATATTGACCCAAGGACAATAGAAAAAAGAAAAGGAATTTTATAGTATGAAGAGTCTGTCTATTTATAAAAATCTTGGTTATTCCTAATCTATATTTGTTGGTAAGAATTTAGAGAGTATAAAATAGTCACTGTACTTCAGAATATATTCATATGATAGATTTAAGATAGATGAAAATTATTTCTGGTGATATTTAAGCTAAATACTGCAATTCAGAAGGAAAATATCAGCACTGGCTTACACTTTAAAATAATGATTTACATATTTGTCTTATAAGAACTTTCCTCTGCATGAGGTGGCTCTGTGTCAGTAACACTTGAATCAGAATCACCCTCCTCTTTAAATTAGGTCTTGGATGAGAGTGGCAGAAGAGTCAATTTAATGATGGATACTTACAGTGTCCGCACTTTTAAAGCATAAAGCAAAATTCCATTAGCTGAATAATGATGCCTGCAAGAAACCAGTCCTATCTAGCTTCTATTTTTTTTAAGTCTGTCAACCTATAGCCACTTTTGAAGAGATTCTAGATTTTGAATGACTCTACATTTATGGTGGGAAAATTGAAAATGCTGAAGAAACCAAATCCAGGCTAATAGTTTTGGATTCACAGTAATTGCATACATTTTATTTAAAAATCTTCCCTAGCAGTATGTGCCTGTTACCTAAAGCGATGGAGCAGGCCCCAGTTTTATGTCTGATTCGAAACCTGGGCCTACAGTACAAGACATAACACCTACTGTGGCCTCTGCTCTGTCACTTTGCCATGCGATTCTAATGTAGTTTTACTTGAATAACATAAAATAACATATATAATGTTATTTATGTTATTTTCCACGTGAAGAACTCCTGTAAACCTTGCCGTTTTGAAACTCAGTGAGGCAGGCGTCTTAGACAAGCTGAAAAACAATGGTGGTACGATAAAGGTGAATGTGGACCCAAGGACTCTGGAAGCAAGGTCAGTCACTGCAGTTCGGGGCCTCCTCTTGTGTTCACAAAGCAGTAAATGGGAGCAATTGTCAAGAGTATATGGAAACAGTAAAAACTAAATGTTTCTCTATACCTATGTAAACTAGAAACTAATGCGATGATTTAAGCCACAGGGATTATCTTTTCAGAAAATTGCAAACTGCTCCCCAATATTAAGGCTTTTAAATAAACTTAAACTGTAAAAATATATAAAAAAATAAAATTCCTATATTATTCTCAAACATACGTACCACTAATAACAGTAGTGCTTTCAGGTTTTATTTTTGTTTATTTGTTTTGGAGGCAAAGAACATCAAATCTGTTATTTCAAGAACTGATGTATCCTCAAAACAGGAAATGGGAAATTGGTCAGTAGTCTTCTACAGAAAGAAAATTTTAAATATTAAATGTTTCTTATTCAGAAGTTCAGGCTTTTGGCATTGTTTTCCCAATCATTCCACTTTAGTTTTAAGATGATCTGTTATATTTTCGTTCTGACAGATAAACAGAGTTAAATTTTCCAATTCTGTTCTATCAAAATTATTTTAATAAATCAATGTTTATGAATAATACTCTCAACTTCTAAGATCTCATTCATGCAGAGATCTTATATCAATTATTTTTAGAACAATACAGAAAGTTATAAGTCTGATTCTGTTGAGTACAAATGAAAATAGTGTTACAGTTAAAAAACAAACTGTAGCAGTTTATCAGTGAATCTAAATACCTGCATAAATTAATAGGACATAATGTTTGAAAGCCATGGTTGAGGATTTTTGAAATATTTTTTTTCTGTATCTTCTTGTAGAAAGAAAAATTCTATTAGCTATTTTACAACATTAAATAAGTGAGTTACATGTATAAGAAAACGTCAGTTAATTTAAGAAAGAGATAAAATAATATTAACTGATCTCTTTTCAAGCATCTCCCTGTGTTTTAATCATTTGTCTGCCTTTGAACCGAGTGGAATGAGACAAGCTTGGCCAAATAATGAAAAAGCTATTTCAAACCCTTATGTAAAGTCAGAAAAGCACAAGTACTTAATTTTTAAAATGAAGTTATCCTAAATTTTAGCTCTAATCAGTTGATATCATGGCTAAGTGGATATAGTGTACATAATACTTATTTAAGTTAAACATTCTCCTAATAAAACTAATTAAGTTTGCACAAGACACACAACTGAGAAGATGATGGCCTCAGGGCTTTCTTCAGGTAGTCACGCTAAAATACCTACTCAAATAATTTTATACAATATATATTTACAATTTATGAAAAATATGAATTATTGTTATAATTTTAATATCTTCCAATAATATGCTTGACTATTTCTGAACTTCTTATAAAATAACATGTATATGAAAGCTCTGGAGAATATATGTCTAAAATATTAACTGATTAAGCATTTTAAAGTGAAATAGAATCATATTTTAAAATCAATAAAAATAGTTTTAACTCTGTCCACAAATGACTTATTTTTCAATTGATCATGGAAAAATTTGTATATTTTTTTAAAGTTACTAATGTGCTGCATATATAGTTATTCCTAAATAGTATATAATATGTTAAAGTGCCACTTTCCAGCAGATTTCCCAAACATATGTGACTAAAAGAATAAATAACATGTACCTACACTATTTGCATATATTTGGTGAATTCATGATGAACAAAATGTGAAACTACTAGCTTAAAGTCCTTTACTTCTTTAAGTAGGAAACATGAAGTTAGCTTTATTCAAGAGAAACATCAAACATTAGAAATGTTTTAATGGAAGGAAAGGGAAAACAGTTTCCCTTCTCATGTATTGGGTTTTAAGTATGTCATTTTCAAACTTAACAATAAAAAGCCCACTTCTGCTACCCTATGCTTATATGTGGTTAAGTATAGTGCTCTTCTTTATACAGTTAACAATGATAAAATGTTACAGATTTTATTGAATGTAATTATACACAATTTATTGGTTATCATCATAATTTCATTTCTCTCAGAAGTATAAGCTTTATGTTTAAATTCATAGTGTTATACTAGTGACTTATACATGTTAAATAATTTCAGGTTAAATTACATTGACTTTAATTAGCTGTTTGGATTTCATGTGTTCTTTCACCTTCTGGATGTGACTTTCCACAATTAACTGAGATGTCTTTATCCCCCCAGGACAAGACGAGTGCCTTGAGCCTGAGCAACGTAGCAGGCGTCTTCTACATTCTGGTTGGCGGCTTGGGCTTGGCAATGCTGGTGGCTTTGATAGAGTTCTGTTACAAGTCCAGGGCAGAAGCGAAGAGAATGAAGGTGGCAAAGAGTGCACAGACTTTTAACCCAACTTCCTCGCAGAATACCCAGAATTTAGCAACCTATAGAGAAGGTTACAACGTATATGGAACCGAAAGTATTAAAATTTAGGGGTAGGACGTAGGGCCACTGCAGTGAATGGGTGATGCATTTTGTAAATGGAGTGTTGTGACCTGTCTGTCCAGTGATGGTACTGCTTGCTTCTAATTTAGAGCTTTATATTTTCGAAAACTTCAGTGCAAAGTTGTTCAGTTTTCTTTGGCTGCAGATGTACTGTTCAAAACTTTATGTTACCAATAGATATCTGCATTGAAAGGGTTTGAAAGACAAAAGTAAACCTCCAGAATTGCTCTGTAAAATGATTTAAATAGTATATTCTATTTGAAAATTGGGAGAAATTTGAAATTAGATCTGAATTTTCTTGTACACAGAACAGGCTTGTCTTCTCTGGAACAATCTAATGCTAACAAAATAAGCAAAAATTTTTTTCAAATTATCAAAGCCTAGAGAGTTGCCTATTTTGATAAAGATGTGTTGTTTTCTGAGAAAATACATGTAAAATCTCCAGGGCACATAGTAAACACTTGGTGAGTTTTAGCTCTTCTTCTGGTTTCTTTTACATTAGCCATCTTTCTATATTTTTAGAGGGAAACCCCGATGTTTGTTCATCTGGCAGTAGTCCTTGAACCAGACCTTTAGGCAGGAATGACCATCAGATATTGACTACAATTCACATTTATTAGATGAAATTCAACTTTCATTTTTACATCAGTGAGATGAATAAACATTTTAGGCAATTTCTCCATCAAAAATGTCAGCAACATATTTTCTTTAAGAGAGACACAGTAAAAGTAAAACTTGCAGTGAGTTTTTATTGACTTTTATTTTCATTTCAACTGCTTTTGAGTCAGCCAGATCAGGCTCACTTACATCTTCTCACCATGTGACAATAAGAAAATTATAAGCATTCAGTGAAACACAGGATAAAGTTCATTTTTTAGGACTCTAAATGTCCAATACTTTTTCCCTTTGATGATAGAAAATGAATTTAAAATAAGATCTGGAAGCATTTGTTGTTGCTTTTCTTAAAATCAGGCCTCTAAAACCCATTTTCTGAAATTGTATATAAGAGCCATTCTGGTTACAATGATAAATGAAAATTTGAACCCAAGAGACATTTAGTGCCTGAGGTATCCTAGAGTCAAACCAAATAGAATTTTTCTAAGAATAAGATGTACACCTGAAGTTATGCCAGATAAATGTGCTCAATCTTTATATTTATTTATTTTAAAAAGCTATTGAGAGTGTTCCCTGGTAGCCTAGTGCCTAGTGATTAGCAATCCAGGCTTTCCCAGTGGTGGCGCAGCCAGGTTCAGTCCCTGGTAGGTGAACTGAGATCCCGCAGGCCAGGTGGCGCAGCCCAAACAAGGCTACTGAAATACTTGTTAGTATCTTAAAGCAAAGAACAAAAGCTATTCCTTTAAATCAAGATCTAATTGCTTTTATCCATAATCTAGAAATAGAATAGTGACTGAGTACAATTGCACATAGACAAGCCCAAAGTTTTTCTTTCCAAATTTTGTATGGAATTGTCAATTCACTCAGATTAGAATGTTTAGAGCATGTCTTTTCTAATAGCAGAAAAGCAAACTGATAAGGTCAAGGTTTCTTAGTCATTACAGTAATAATTTCATCTTAATATTTACATAACTGAGGAGAGATTTTTTTTTCCAAATAGAAAATAATATTTGACAAGTTTTTAGAGCCAATTATTTGGACTTCATTCTGTGATGAATTTCATAAAATATATTTTTAAAGTTTCCTTTAGCATAGCAAATGCAATCTAGAAAAATTCTAGAAAAGCTCAAAGTCCTGGGGAATTGCTCTGAGATATGCATTCTCATAGGAAAGACTTAATAGCATTCAGAGCAAATTAAATGATATGCACTTGTAGAGATTTGAGAGTAAGCATTTTTAATTGTACTCCTATATTACATGGCTTTTTCTTTTCAAAAATTCTACTGAGCATAATTATGAAAATGACTGATAATTTAGATAATATTTAGTATCAGAATTTCAAAATCAAAATCTGAATGTTTACTCTAAAAGTAATTATCCCTCAAGGAAACACAAATAAATTTACAGCCATTGCCACAACAATCCAACCAGACTCAGACTATATGGTAAATTTATAAGAAAGTTCTGTAGTTTGAATAGTCTCAATAAAGTCACATAAAGATGAACAGAAATGACATTTTATGTAAGAAGCAGGAGATTTAAATATAGAATATAAGAATGCTGAAAACTAAGAACACGAAGATTTAAAGAGAGAATAAGCAGTTGGCAGAATAACCAGCACTCAATTGCATTAATCTACAGAGGAGAGATTACTTGAGAGGATACGGAATCCTTCCCATTTTTGATATTTTCATTTTTTTTCATTTCCTTATAAAGACAATCAAGAAAATAAAAGGAAGAAACAGATTTTATGACAAATCTTCCTTAAAAGTTGCAATGCTTTTATTGTGTATTAATTAGTATTAATAAATACTAAATTCTCTCTTCAAAAAACAAAACTAATAGATTTTTTACATGATTGTTTTACTTAATATTAAATGTTGAAAAGGAATCTGAAGAAACAAATTCAGACTGCCATCTTGCTTGGTTTGTTTTAATTTAGTGATGAGTAGTTTCTGTAGAGATTGTCTCCTGACTCCTGGTTATAAAGATAGATTTTAATTTTTGAGATTGTTCACTGAAGCAAACTATAATAATGACCTTGGTGTTTATCATAGATATGTCAGTAGCATTTTGACTTCAAGTTTCTGAAATTATCAGGGTAAATGATCATTAAACCTTTTCATTATAACATTTTTAATCCAACTTTTATTTCATATTTAATATATCATTATTCTAATATTTAAGGTATAAGGTGGAATAAATACAAGGATGGAATTTCCAAAAGAACTGGGTAAACTTAAATTCACAGCAAGGAATTAAGATACAATATGAATTATGAGAAAATTATGATCTAAACTACAACAAACTTAAGGACTATCTCCTTTACCTTATTTTCTCTTGAGTTGACATTAAAACTCAGCAACTAGAAAGAATTTAAAGGCACGAATGAACAGTCAGTAGATTTCAATAATAATACTGCCTGTTTCTCCTCAGTGTAGTATTATTACCTGCTACCTAATATGACAGAGCAAAAATATATGAGGATTTCAAAGACCTGACCCCATAACATCAATCTGCGAAGTTTCCCAGTGATGACCATTCATGAAGCATTGAAACATGCTCCCTTTCAGTGCACTTCCCTTTAAGCACTTAAAGCTTCTTAAAATATGAGCCTTAACTTCCATTATAGGCATAGAATGAACTTTATGTGACCAATTTGCCTTTCTATAGCTGTCTATAGCACCTGTAGTGAAGGAATGAAAGCATCCGTGGATAAATCTGTTCTATAAGCAGGAAGATCTGTTATAAACAGTCTACACAGAGTTCCCTTAGACAATTCATCATGATTTTAAGAGTACAATCATTTAACTTTTAAGATATTTTCTAACAAAAAAAATGAAATGATACAAAGAAAGATTGTTGTCAAACCTAAGGGACCTTCTGAGTTCAACTGGAAATACTAGGGTGTTGAGTGCAGCAAGTTAAAAGATGTGTCCTGCCCAGATTTGCCAAACAAAATCTTGCAGGATTTTAGAAAATTAGTTCTTAAATAGGACCAGTAACTCTAGAGTGATTTATTCTTCCAGGTCGTTGAGTTTCTTTTCCTGTGAAAAGTGGTTTTAATATGACCAAAAGAGTACGGGAAAAAATGCAGATGTCTAATTATTGATATTTGGTGTTTGTTGTGTCATATTTTGCTGAAAAGACAGAAATATTGTAACACTCCGCATTCTTTCTGTTTCTTTTCCATGCAACCCAGCTGACCTTTTCTGAAGCCATAAGAAACAAAGCCAGATTATCCATCACTGGGAGTGTGGGTGAAAACGGTCGCGTCTTGACACCCGACTGCCCTAAGGCTGTACACACTGGAACTACAATTAGACAAAGTTCAGGATTGGCTGTCATTGCATCGGACCTTCCATAAAAACCAAAAAAATAATCGAGTGCCTTAATTAAACTGTGTTTGTGACTGATGGAAACGCAGCCCTGAGGGACAGGCTAAGCGCAGGTCTTCGCTCAAACAATCCTTTGGCTGAGAGCGGGAAGTTCGTCCTAAGGCGCCAAACATCAGCAACGTGTGCATGAGCTCAGCTCGAAAACCCAAACTCAGATTTTATATCAGGAAAACTCACAATTTAGATTTTTTTCGGGTAGTGGGGGTGGGAGGGGAGCTGGGATGGGTGTATCAACAGCAACAAATTTCACTTGAGTGAACTTAAAAACTAATCAGACATGCAAGTTAGCACATCAAAGTGTGAAGTTCTTGCTCAGAAAGGCCTCAGTCTTCATGTCAAGGCATAAAATAGTTATAGAAGTCAATGAATATGCTAACCTGTGTCTCCAGAACACCCATATATTCAATGGAAGATTATCCAGCTGAGAAAACAAATCACTATACTCTGACAAGAAATAATAAACAAACATGTAAATCCTGTGGAAAAAAAAAACTTAAAGGAAGTAATTACACTTGCTTTGGAGAAAACAAATACTGAAACATGCTTGCTTTTTAACTGACATAAATTCAGTAGAGGACAACACAATTCTTTTTTCTAACCATCTTAGGGAACAGTACATTGCAATAATTGAAATAAATGCCATCACTGTAATAAACTTTAGAGACTTTTTAATATAAAGTTGTTGGTCATTTGTTTGCTGTAACCTTCACTCTGTCACATGAGTCAGTGTCCACAGATTGCATTTGTCTCACAACCAGGAACGAAATGAAGACAACATTAACATAAAATCATCAGTCTACAATGTAGAATCAGAAGATATTATGGGTCATTCATGTTATCAGTATTATTTATAATCTCCCTCTGTGTACAAAATTGTGGTTTTTGTACCCACCAAAAAGAATAAACAATATTTACATTCTTACAATATTTACAAAGCTTAAAGTTTTTTCTTACCATTATAAAAATTATCTGAGAAATTATGAGACTATAGGTGGGATAGTAAAAGTGAACTGTAGGCCATATTGGAAACTGTAGCTAGCCTTTATTATTTTTGCATAGTAAGCTAATTTTTTACACAGATCTTTGCCTCATTAGCAGTTAAATTGTCAAAGATGGAACGTCTGAATTGGGGAATTTAATCATTGTCATAATAACAACATACCCCATAATTATGTACTGAAATTTTACTTGGCTCTATTTTGCTGCATAAGATAATGTGTCTCTTGAGCTTCTCTCCACATTCCCATTTTTCGTTTAAATCATTTGAAGGCACTAATCAATTTGTGGTAGAAAACATATGAATAATTAGTCTTTGTTTTCAATTGAAAATTGTGAAGAAAATTATACATGATTATTTACAAAAATCACCTTTTTAGTTATGTAAGGATTAAATTAATTTAGTTCAAAAGAAAGCTTAGATCATTTGAAATAATAAGTACAACATAGATAAACATTGCAACACTTAGAGATCTTGGCAGAAAGCACAAGATAGGAAGATTCTGAAAGTTTGGCCTTGAAGGATAAGTTGAGTTTCATAGGTGTTGAAAGCCTTATACATGAGCGATAACCTGATACATAGCTTGTCAGTGGACTGTTTAAAAAGTGTATACAACAGGAAGGGCTGGAGAGAAATGGATGTGATATCATGGAAGATAAAATTGGAAAAGGTGAAAGACTGATCACCTTGCTTAATTCTAAAGATTCCCATCCCCCATTGAATTTCTGTGCTGCAGTAACAGCAATCCTAAAAAGTGCAAATCTGATAGCGTATGCACGCACATGCGTGTGCGTGCGCGTGCACACACACACACACACACACACACACACACACAGAGTTCCCTCAGGAAAAATTGCAAGCTCTTGAGCAAAACAAATGAGTCACTTTATAACCTGACCCTTACTTATTTCTTCCATGAACTCTCTCACCCACTACCCAACCTCTGTTACCCATGAAAAACCTCAGAAGCAGGGACACTGCTATTTACTGCAATTTACTATTTCCTCAATCTATAACACTTTCCTATTTTCTCTTTACCTGACTAACTAGTGCTCATCCTTCAGTACTCAAATCATATTTTACCTGTCATGGGAAGATTTCCATGACTGTCTACCAGTCCCTGCCTATGAGACTGAGCTAGGTGCCCTTTTGATGTTTTGTCACCATCACAGCACTTACCATACTGCATTGTAATTGCCTGTGTACTTGTCTGTTTAACTACTAGACTGTAAGCCCTTTGAGGGCAGGGACTGTGTCTATCTTGTTCACAGTTGTATCCCCAGCACCCAGCACAGTGCCTGGCATATTGTAGGTGCTTAATAAATATTTGTTGAATGAATAAACTGAATTGAATTGAATCAAATTAATTTAGTAGAAACAGAAAAGACATCTTTCCTCATTAACAGTCTTTTTCTCATGAACAATGTGTATTAAGTACACAGTGAGTTAAAAAGAAGAGCAAAGTTTGGCGGATTTCATGACATTGTCTACTTCACTGTCTACCACTCTAAAAGAGAGATGATCTGATAAATTTTATGACCAGATGGGAAGGTATTCCTTGTAATTGTATCTACTTGTGGAATAATTTGTTTAGTTAGAGAAATTGTCATAGATAATTAAGGTTTTAGCCATATTTCTATAAGTAGCTTTCATTTAAGTCACTGAATGAATTAGTTGTGTACAGTTAAGAAATTATATTTCTTATAGTTTTATTTTATATTAATAATCTTATTATATAGTTGAATTTCTGTATTTCTTATAGAATAATTTTGTAAAAAACAAAATTTTTAATTTGGCTTTATTAAAAAGTGATATCTGTCTGGACTCCAATCTGAGCAGCCAGGAATTTCTAATTACATATTCAGTAACAAGAGTTCGATAGGATAGATCACATCCTGGGCCATAAATCTAGCCTTGGTAAATTAAAAAAAAAAAAAAAGAAATAAAGAAAGAAAGAAATCACTCCAAGCATCTTTTCTGACCACAATGCAGTAAGATTAGATCTCAATTACAGGAGAAAACCTATTAAAAAATCCAACATATGGAGGCTGAACAACATGCTGCTGAATAACCAGCAATCACAGAAGAAATCAAAAAAGAAATCAAAATATGCATAGAAACAAATAAAAATGAAAACACAACAACCCAAAACCTGTGGGACACTGTAAAAACAGTGCTAAGGGGAAAGTTCATAGCAATACAGGCATACCTCAAGAAACAAGAAAAACGTCAAATAAGTAACCTAACTTGACACCTGAAGCAACTAGAAAAGGAAGAAATGAAGAATCCCAGGGTTAGTAGAAGGAAAGAAATCTTAAAAATCAAGGCAGAAATAAATGCAAAAGAAACAAAAGAGACCATAGCAAAAATCAACAAAGCCGAAAGCTGGTTCTTTGAAAGGATAAATAAAACTGACAAACCATTAGCCAGACTCATCGAGAAATAAAGGGAGAAAAATCAAATCAATAAAATTAGAAATGAAAAGGGAGAGATCACAACAGACAACACAGAAATACAAAGGATCCCAAGAGACTACTATCAGCAATTACATGCCAGTAAAATGGACAACGTGGAAGAAATGGACAAATTCTTAGAAAAGTACAACTTTCCAAAACTGAACCAGGAAGAAAGAGAAAATCTTAACAGACCCATCACAAGCACAGAAATTGAAACTGTAATCAGAAATCTTCCAGCAAACAAAAGCCCATGTCCAGATGGCTCCACAGCTGAATTCTACAAAAATTTAGAGAAGAGCTAACACCTATCCTACTCAAACTCTTCCAGAAAATTGCAGAGGAAGGTAAACTTCCAGACTCATTCTATGAGGTCACCATCACCTTAATACCAAAACCTGACAAAGATGCCACACACAAAAAAGAAAATTACAGGCCAATATCACTGATGAACATAGATGCAAAAATCCTTAACAAAATTCTAGCAATCAGAATCCAACAACACATTAGAAACATCATACACCATGACCAAGTAGGCTTTATCCCAGGGATGCAAGGATTCTTCAATATGCACAAATCAATCAATGTAATACACCACATTAACAAATTGAAAAATAAAAACCATATGATTATACCAATGGTATTTTTCACAGAGCTAGAACAAATAATTTCACAATTTGTATGGAAATGCAAGAAACCTTGACTAGCCAAAGCAATCTTGAGAAAGAAGAATGGAACCGAAGGAATCAACCTACCTGAATTCAGGCTCTACTACAAAGCCACAGTCATCAAGATAGTATGGTACTGGCACAAAGACAGAAATATAGATCAAAGGAACAAAATAGAAAGCCCAGAGATAAATCCACATACCTATGGACACCTTGTCTTTGACACAGGAGGCAAGAATATACAATGGATTAAAGACAATTTCTTTAACAAGTGGTGATGGGAAGACTGGTCAACCACTTGTTAAAAGAATGAAACTAGAACACTTTCTAACACTATACACAAAAATAAACTCAAAGTGGATTAAAGATCTAAGTGTAAGACTAGAAACTATAAAACTCCTAGAGGAGAACATAGGCAAAAAACTCTCTGACATACATCACAGTAGGATCCTCTATGACCCACCTCCCAGAATATTGGAAATAAAAGCAAAAATAAACAAATGGGACCTAATTAAAATTAAAAGCTTCTGCACCACAAAGGAAACTATAAGCAAGGTGAANCATATTCAGTAACAAGAGTTCGATAGGATAGATCACATCCTGGGCCATAAATCTAGCCTTGGTAAATTAAAAAAAAAAAAAAAAGAAATAAAGAAAGAAAGAAATCACTCCAAGCATCTTTTCTGACCACAATGCAGTAAGATTAGATCTCAATTACAGGAGAAAACCTATTAAAAAATCCAACATATGGAGGCTGAACAACATGCTGCTGAATAACCAGCAATCACAGAAGAAATCAAAAAAGAAATCAAAATATGCATAGAAACAAATAAAAATGAAAACACAACAACCCAAAACCTGTGGGACACTGTAAAAACAGTGCTAAGGGGAAAGTTCATAGCAATACAGGCATACCTCAAGAAACAAGAAAAACGTCAAATAAGTAACCTAACTTGACACCTGAAGCAACTAGAAAAGGAAGAAATGAAGAATCCCAGGGTTAGTAGAAGGAAAGAAATCTTAAAAATCAAGGCAGAAATAAATGCAAAAGAAACAAAAGAGACCATAGCAAAAATCAACAAAGCCGAAAGCTGGTTCTTTGAAAGGATAAATAAAACTGACAAACCATTAGCCAGACTCATCGAGAAATAAAGGGAGAAAAATCAAATCAATAAAATTAGAAATGAAAAGGGAGAGATCACAACAGACAACACAGAAATACAAAGGATCCCAAGAGACTACTATCAGCAATTACATGCCAGTAAAATGGACAACGTGGAAGAAATGGACAAATTCTTAGAAAAGTACAACTTTCCAAAACTGAACCAGGAAGAAAGAGAAAATCTTAACAGACCCATCACAAGCACAGAAATTGAAACTGTAATCAGAAATCTTCCAGCAAACAAAAGCCCATGTCCAGATGGCTCCACAGCTGAATTCTACCAAAAATTTAGAGAAGAGCTAACACCTATCCTACTCAAACTCTTCCAGAAAATTGCAGAGGAAGGTAAACTTCCAGACTCATTCTATGAGGTCACCATCACCTTAATACCAAAACCTGACAAAGATGCCACACACAAAAAAGAAAATTACAGGCCAATATCACTGATGAACATAGATGCAAAAATCCTTAACAAAATTCTAGCAATCAGAATCCAACAACACATTAGAAACATCATACACCATGACCAAGTAGGCTTTATCCCAGGGATGCAAGGATTCTTCAATATGCACAAATCAATCAATGTAATACACCACATTAACAAATTGAAAAATAAAAACCATATGATTATACCAATGGTATTTTTCACAGAGCTAGAACAAATAATTTCACAATTTGTATGGAAATGCAAGAAACCTTGACTAGCCAAAGCAATCTTGAGAAAGAAGAATGGAACCGAAGGAATCAACCTACCTGAATTCAGGCTCTACTACAAAGCCACAGTCATCAAGATAGTATGGTACTGGCACAAAGACAGAAATATAGATCAAAGGAACAAAATAGAAAGCCCAGAGATAAATCCACATACCTATGGACACCTTGTCTTTACACAGGAGGCAAGAATATACAATGGATTAAAGACAATTTCTTTAACAAGTGGTGATGGGAAGACTGGTCAACCACTTGTTAAAAGAATGAAACTAGAACACTTTCTAACACTATACACAAAAATAAACTCAAAGTGGATTAAAGATCTAAGTGTAAGACTAGAAACTATAAAACTCCTAGAGGAGAACATAGGCAAAAAACTCTCTGACATACATCACAGTAGGATCCTCTATGACCCACCTCCCAGAATATTGGAAATAAAAGCAAAAATAAACAAATGGGACCTAATTAAAATTAAAAGCTTCTGCACCACAAAGGAAACTATAAGCAAGGTGAAAAGACAGCCATCAGAATGGGAGAAAATAATAGCAAATGAAGGAACTGACAAACAACTAATCTCAAAAATATACAAGCAATTCCTGCAGCTCCATTCCAGAAAAATAAACGACCCAATCAAAAAATAGACCAAAGAACTAAATAGACGTTTCTCCAAAGAAGACATGGATGGCTAACAAACACATGAAAAGATGCTCAACATCACTCATTATCAGAGAAATGCAAATCAAAACCACGAGGTACCATTTCAAGCCAGTCAGAATAGCTGTGATCCAAAAGTCTACAAGCAATAAATGCTGGAGAAGGTGTGGAGAAAAGGGAACCCTCTTAGACTGTTGATGGGAATGAGAACTAGTACAGCCACTATGGAGAACAGTGTGGAGATTCCTTAAAAAACTGGAAATAGAACTGCTTTATGTCCCAGCAATCCCACTGCTGGGCATACACACTGAGGAAACCAGAATTGAAAGAGACACGTGTACCCCAATGTTCATCACAGCACTGTTTCTAATAGCCAGGACATGGAAGCAACCTAGATGTCCATCAGCAGATGAATGGATAAGAAAGCTGTGGTACATGGAGTATGTACACAATGGAGTATTATGCAGCCATTAAAAGGAATACATTTAAATCAGTTCTAATGAGGTGGATGAAACTAGAGCCTATTATACAGAGTGAAGTAAGCAGAAAGAAAAACACCAATACAATATATTAACACATATATATGGAGTTTAGAAAGATGGTAACGATAACCCTGTATGCCAGACAACAGAAGAGACACAGATGTATAGAACAGACTTTTGGACTCTGTGGGAGAGGAAGAGGGTGAGATGATTTGGGAGAATGGCATTGAAACATGTATAATATCATATATGAAACGAATAGCCAGGTTCAATGCATGATATTGGATGCTTGGGGCTGGTGCACTGGGATGACCCAGATGGATGGTATGGCGAGAGAGGAGGGAGGGGGATTCAGGATGGGGAACATGTGTATACCTGTGGCAGATTCATGTTGATGTGTGGCAAAACCAATACAATATTGTAAAGTAATTAGCCTCCAATTAAAATAAATAAAATTTTTTAAAAAGCTCAATAAACAAAACTATATTTATTTCCTCTCTGTAGCCTTGGCTTTCTGCTTTTGCCTAGGAAATATAAAGCTGCAAAAATATCACTTTCACCCTAGTAATAAGAAAAAGTCAAATAATTTTTTAAAAATCACAACTTTTCTTGCACAAGTCTTCTATGACATCCAAGTAATCTGAATTTGGAAGAAGAACAAATCCCTTCAGAAAGAAACAAGATTCAAAAAGTTTCACACTTGGTACAGTAAAGAGGAGGTGATACTGTTCTTGCCAGCACAAGTCAATAAGAAGAATTTAGCTAAAATGTCAAAAAAAATTCTTGAAGGCCAAGTGTTGACTAGTCAGTTTGAAATAGCTAAGACCCTGGATCAAGACCATGGATCAAATATACTTGCAAGCTCTTTCTCCTGATCCTTCACTAAGTATTCAGAAGAAAGATAGAAAGATTGGGGGCAGGGTGAGAGACTCATATGATGGAGCTGGTGTACATGAGGTGAATGCCATCTACTGGAAGACACTCAAGATGTCTTGCCTGATTTCCCAGACCCTTTTGTTTTACAAACCAAAAGTCTGAAACTACTGGAGGAGGAGCAACAAATCCTTTTGTTTCCAAGACCCAAGAATTACAGTTTCTGGAGAAATAATTGAACTAACTGAACACTTGAAATAATGAAGCCCCTCTGTAAGAGGTATTGGTATCTGTATGGGCCCAAGATTCTATACCAACACTCTGCAGACATCTACTTCTACTGGCAAAAGGCAAAAATTTCTCACCCAAAATAAGCTGCAATCTTACTTCTAAAACATGGAAGGGCAGGAATACTGAGAAAGTCTCATTTTAAATGCCAAAATAAAAACTGCCTATCTCTGACTAATCATGTATGGTCATGTGTGGATGTGAGAATTGGACTATAAAGAAAGCTGAGTGCAGAAGAGTTAATGCTTTCGAACTGTGGTGTTGGAGAAGACTCTTGAGAGTCCCTTGGACTGCAAGGAGATCCAACCAGTCCATCCTAAAGAGATCAGTCCTGGGTGATCATTGGAAGGACTGATGTTGAAGCTGAAACTCCAATCCTTTGGCCACCTGATAAAAAGAGCTGACTCACTTGAAAAGACCCTGATGCTAGAAAAGATTGAGGGCAGGAAGAGAAGAGGGTTACAGAGGATGAGATGGCTGGATGGCATCACCAACACAATGGACATGGGTTTGGGTGGACTCAGGGAGTTGGTGATGGACAGGGAGGCCTGGCATGCTGCTGTTCATGGGGTTGCAAAGAGTCAGACATGACTAAGCGACTGGACTTAACCTAATACTGATGCTAGACAAGCACAAAAGAAAATCCTAGTTTGCTCCCACAACAAGACTAGTACTGATTAACGAGCTACATCTGTCTGCTACTGAGGGGAAGAAAAAGACTGTGGAAAGAGACTTCTGCTTTGGCAAAGGTGAGAAGGAATCACTGAAAGCTTATGTGAGGAACAGGAATATAGAGAAAAACCCTCTTGCATCTCAGTCTACACATTATGCAAAGGGTAACAATGACCGTGGTGGCTCAGACAGTAAAGAATCCACCTGTAATTCAGGTGACCTGAGTTTGATCCCTGGGTCAGAAAGATCCCCAGGAGAAGGAAATGGCTACCCCTCCAGTATCTTGTCTGGAAAATTCCAAGGACAGAGGAACCTGGTGAGCTACAGTCCACGGGGTTGCAAAGAGTCGGACATAACTGAGCAACTAACAATTTTCACTTTCAGTTTTCTTCAATAGCAGCCCACCTCTAGATGACTTTGAAGCGTATAGAATACTGAAAGTTTCACTAATAACAGCAAAGCAGCACAACTCTTAACTAGATTTACTCAATGCTCTAAAAATAAAGTCCTGACCAAAAAATAGAAGTTCCATTTAAACATGTAAATACCTTGAACTTCAGTTTCTACTGTTCTTCTGCCTGTAATGTTCAATATTAAAAAAAAAGAGCACACACACACACACACACACACACACAGAAAGAAGGAAATAACCCATAATCAAGAAATGTCAATAAACAGAAATGTACACAGATGTTGGAACTATAATATAGGGTCTTTAAACAAATTGGAAAAGACCCTAATGATGAGAAAGATTGAAAGGTTGTTGTTGAATCACAACACTGGGATTCTTGGCCCTGAAGGAGAAGAATTCAATCTGGGGCCAGAGACGAGGCTTGATCACTCAAAGCTTTTGTGTAATAAAGTTTTATTAAAGTATAAAGGAGATAAAGAAAGCTTCTGACATAGGCATCAGAAGGGGTCAGAAAGAGTATCCCCCTGCTAGTCTTCAGCTGGATGTTATATAGGCAATAGCAATCTGTTAATGAAAGAAAAGAATGTCTTAAAACTCAGAATGGCACCAGGCCCCTCACACATAAGATGCACTTTGGGATAATCTTGGCACCAAATGGTTCATCCTGGGCCATAAAATGATTAACTTGAATCTTGAAGAAGGGCAGATCACTATACAAATAGTTTCATTTACATAGATTAGAGGAACAATATCTGAGTATAACATACTGGTTTGTCAAGTAGGTTCTGAGCCAAAAGGCGCAAACGACTCAAAGACAGAGTTTGGGGTAAATGCATAGTGCATTAGCATAGCTTAAGATAAACATTTCCATAAGAAAAAAGCATGGTTAACTTCAGGTGAAACACAGAATTTTAAGAGAATCCTCCTTTTAAATTTGTATAGAGAAGGAAAAAATATCGCTAGTTTGTTTCCTCCTGCCGCTTAAGAGAGATAAAAATGTCTGACACTTGCAGGCTATTTCCTCCTTTTCGAGACCCCTGGCCTTCTAACCTGTTATTCTCTCAAGATGAGAGCTGGAGGAGAAGAAGGCACAAAGGTTGAAATGGTAGCATGGCATCATTGACTCAATGGACTTGGTTTGAGCAAACTCCAAGAGACAGGGAAGGACAGGGAAGCCTAATACGCTGCAATGTGTGCAGTCACAAAGAGTCAGAAATGACTGAGTGACTGAACAACAACAACAAGCAGATGCATTAGACAAAATTCTAAGATGGCCTCTAATGATGCAAGCTCTTATATAATCTTATCTTCTTAAGTGTGGGCAACGTCGGTAGATTTGAGAGCCTGACACACCCTTGCTATGATACATTACATGGAAAATTGATTTTTTTCCAGATGTTATTAAGGTCTCAAACCATCTGATTTCATCAAAAGGGAGATTGTTTTGGGTGGGCTTAACCTAGTAAAGTGAGTTCTTAGAAGGAAGTCCAGAGGTTAAAAAAAGAGTAAGAGAGGTACAGTGCTGCTGGCATGAAAGAATATCCTCTTGTGAACAGTCAAGGAATTGAAGGGGTTAAAACACATTAAAATGTTCATGATGATAATACTACAAAAGAAGGGAGGGGGGAATTGAAGGTAAACTATGTGAAGTTTCTTACACTATACATAAAATACTGAATTATTTGACTGTAGATTTGATGAAATATGGTTCAGTTCAGTTCAGCTCAGTTGCTCAGTCGTGTCTGACTCTTTGGGACCCCATGGACTGCAGCACGCCAGACCTCCTTGTCCATCACCAACTCCCTGAGTCCACCCAAACCCATGTCCATTGTGTTGGTGATGCCATCCAGCCATCTCATCCTCTGTCGTCCCCTTCTCCTCCTGCCCTCAATCTTTCCCAGCATCGGGTCTTTTCCAGTGAGTCAGCTCTTTACATTAGGTGGCCAAAGGACTGGAGTTTCAGCTTCAACATCAGTCCTTCCAGTGAACACCCAGGACTGATCTCCTTTAGGATGAACTGGTTGGATCTCCTTGCAGTCCAAGGGACTCTCAAGAGTCTTCTCCAACACCACAGTTCAAAGGCATCCATTCTTCGGTGTTCAGCTTTCTTTATAGTCCAACTCTCACACCCATACATGAACACTGGAAAAACTATAGCCTTGACTAGACGGACCTTTGGTGGCAAAGTAATGTCTCTGATTTTCAATATGCTATCTAGGTTGGTCATAATTTTCCTTCCAAGGAATAAGTGTCTTTTAATTTCATGGCTGCAGTCACCATCTGCAGTGATTTTGGAGCCCAGAAAAATAAAGTCTGACACTGTTTCCCCATCTATTTGCCATGAAGTGATGGGACCAGATTCCATGGTCTTTGTTTTCTGAATGTGGAGCTTTAAGCCAACTTTGTCACTCTCTTCTTTCACTTTCATTAAGACGCTTTTTAGTTCCTCTTCATTTTCTGCCATAAGGGTGGTGTCATCTGCATATCTGAGGTTATTGATATTTCTCCTGGCAATCTTGAGTCCAGCTTGTGCTTCCTCCAGCCCAGCGTTTCTCATGATGTACTCTGCATGTAACTTAATTAAACAGGGTGACAATACACAGCCTTGATGTAATCCTTTCCTGATTTGGAACCAGTCTATTGTTCCATGTCCAGTTCTAACTGTTGCTTCCTGACCTGCATACAAGTTTCTTAAGAGGCAGGTCAGGTGGTGTGGTATTCCCATCTCTTTCAGAATTTTCCACAGTTTATTGTGATCTACACAGTAAAGGCTTTGGCATAATCAATAAAGCAAAAATAGATTTTTTTTGGAACTCTCTTGCTTTTTCGATGATCCAGCGGATGTTGGATCCCTCTGGGGGCTATGCCAGCACACCAACATAGCGGCTGTGACGATGCACAAGCAAGGCCAAGAGGAGCTACCCCACTCCAAGGTAAGGAGCAGCAGCAGCTGCACTTTGCTGGAACAGCTGTGAAGAGATACCCCATGTCCAAGGTAAGAAAAACCCAAGTAAGATGATAGGCTCTGAGAAAGGGCATCAGAGGGCAGACTGGCTGAAACCACAATCACAGACAACTAACCAATCTGATCACATGGACCACAGCCTTGTCTAACTCAATGAAACTAAGACATGTCTTGTGGGGCCATAAAAGATATATGGGTCATGGTGAAGAAGTCTGACAGAATGTGGTTCACTGGAGAAGAGAATGGAAAATCACTTCTTTTGTATTCTTGCCTTGAGAACTCCATGAACAGTATGAAAAGACAAAAACATAGGACACTAAAAGAACTCCCCAGGTCAATAGGTGCCCAGTATGCTACTGGAGATCAGTGGAGAAATAACTCCAGAAACAATGAAGGGATGGAGCCAAAGCAAAAACAACACCTTGTTGTCAATAGGACTGGTGATAGAAGCAAGGTTCGTTGCTGTAAAGAGCATATTGCATAGGAACCTGGAATTTTAGGTCCATGAATTAAGACAAACTGGAAGTGGTCAAAGAGCAGATGGTAAGAGTGAACATTGAAATTGTAGGAATAAGTGAACTAAGATGAACTGGAATGGGTGAATTTAACTCAGATGACCATTATATCTACTACTGGGGGCAGGAATCCCTTAGAAGAAATGGAGTAGCCATCATTGTCAAAAAAAAAAAAAAAGAGTCTGAAATGCAGTACTTGAATGCAATCTCAAAAACGACAGTATGATCTCTGTTCATTTGCAAGGCAAACCATTCAATGTCATGGTTATCCAAGTCTATGCCCTGACCAATAATGCTGAAGAAGCTGAAGTTGAATGGTTCTATGAAGACCTACAAGACCTTCTAGAACTAACACCCAAAAAAGATGTCCTTTTCATTATAGCGGACTGGAATGCAAAAGTAGGAAGTCAAGAAACACCTGGAGTAACAGGCAAATTTGGCCTTGGAGTACAGAATGAAGCAGGGCAGCGCTAACAGAGTTTTGCCAAGAGAACGCACTGGTCAGAGCAAACACCCTTTTTCACAACACAAGAGAAGACTCTGCACATGGACATCACCAGACGGTCAACACCAAAATCAGATTGATTATATCCTTTGCAGTCAAAGATGGAGAAGCTCTATACAATCAACAAAAAAAAGACCAGGAGCTGAGTATGGTTCAGATCATGAACTCCTTATTACCAAATTCAGACTTTAAATCAAGAAAGTGGGGAAAACCACTAGACCATTTGGGTATGACCTAGATCAAATCTTTGTGATTATACAGTGGAAGTGAGAAATATATTTAAGGGACTAGATCTGATAGACAGAGTGCCTGATGAACTATGGATGGAGGTTTGTGACATTGTACAGGAGATAGAGAGCAAGACCATCCCCAAGAAAAAGAAATGCAAAAAAGCAAAATGGCTGTCTGAGAAGGCCTTACAAATAGCTTTGGAAAATTGAAAGTATACATTGCAAATCTTAGATGAAACACTTTAAGAAAATTTATTTAAAAATACACAGTTAATAAGCCATTACTAGAGTGGAAATAGAATTATAAAATATAATGTAACATAAAGCAGGAAAAGAAAATAATAAGTAACAAAGTATCAATCAGTACACAGAAAACAAGTAGCAAGATGATAAATTTAAATATGATCAGGTTAATAAATATAGCCAATGTGAATAGTCTAAATGCATCCACTAAAGGAAGAAAGAGACTGAGGATCACAGAAGAAAGCAATACTCAACATCATACCATCTATGCACAGCTATATACAAGAAAAGCATTTAAAATATAACCATAATCACAAATATGGCAATTGGCATATTAAAATGCTGATTCAAATTACTGAGTGAATGAATGAATATTTCTTTTATTTCTTCTGTTGTCTGCTTGCTGTGGCTAGGATTCCCAAAACTATGTTCAATAAATGTGATGAGGATGGGCATCATTATCTTGCTCCTGATCTTAGAGGACATGCTTTCAGCTTTTCAATATTGAGCATGTGTTAGTTGTGGGCTTGTCATATGTGAACTTTATTATGTTGAGGTAAGTTTTTTGTTGGTTCAGGCATGCTCAGTCATGTCTGACTCTTTGTGACTCCATGGATAGTAGCAAGTCAGATTCCTCTGTGTGGAATTTTCCAGGGAAGAATACTGGAGTGAATTGCCGTTTCCTACTCCAGGGAATCTTCCTGACCCAGTGATCAAACCCGCATTTCTTGCATTAGCAGGTGGATTCTTTACCACTGCACCACCTGAAAGGCCCATTATGTTGAGGCAGGTTTCACCTAAGCCCAATTTCTGGAGAGTTTGTTATCATAAATGTATGTTGAATTTTGTCAAAAGCTTTTTCTGAATCTCTTGAGATGATCATATATTTTATTCTTCAGCTTGCTAATGTGGCATGTCACAGTGACTGGGGACATAAAATCATTTTTGCATCTCCGCATTCAGCTGAGTTCAGTTCAGTTGTTCAGTCATGTCTGACTCTTTGTGACCCCATGGACTGCAGCACGCCAGGCTTCCCTGTCCATCACCAACTCCCAGAGCTTGCTCAAACTTATATCCATCTAGTTGGTGATGCCATCCAACCATCTTATCTTCTGGCACCCCCTTCTCCACCTGCCTTCAATCTTTCCCAGCATCAGGGTCTTTTCCAATGAGTCAGTTCCTCACATCAGGTGGCCAAAGCATTGGAGTTTCAGCTTCAGTATCAGTTCTTCCAATGCTAATATTTTGTTGAGGATTTTTTGCATCCATGCTCATCAATGAACTGACCTGCAATTTTCTTATTATGTGTGACAACTTTTTTGGTTTTGATATCAAGGTGAAAATGGCCTAATAGAATGCATTGGGAAGCATTTTGAAGGGGACAGTTTGAAAAGAATTTGTGTTAACACTGCTCTGAATGTTAAATGTAAAATTCACCTGTGAAGCCATCTTGCCCTGGACTTGTGTTTGTCGAGAGTTTTTATTTATTTCTTTATTCATACTGGTTCAATTTCATACTGGTAATTGTTCTGCTCTATTTTCTATTTCTTCCTCATTTAGTCTTTGGAGTTTGTAGATTTCTGTGAATTTTTCCACTAAGGTTATTCATCTTATTGAGATATATATGTGTGTGTGTGTGTGTGTGTGTGTGTGTGTGTGTGTAGTTTTTCATTGTAATCTCTTATGATCCTTTGTATTTCCTTGGTGTCTATTGTTATTACTCCTTTCTCATTTCTAATTTGATTGATGTTGACCTTCTCTTTTTTCTTGATGAGTCTACCTTAAGGTTTATCAGTTTTGCTTGTCTGTAAAACTTGAAAGAACCAGCTCTTAGTTTCATTGATCTTTTCCTTTGGTCATGCGGCAAGAGACCTCAATGGGCAAGGATGATTTGGGTCTCAGGGTTTCCCCTGGTATTTCCTGAGCATGTACACCCAAAATAAGAATCTGCCGGCCTTATATTGTAATTTTCTACTCTTCTGACATTCTCTAGAAAAAGTCAACTCAGGGCTTTAGTCTTCTGCATTTGAAAGGAGTGTTTCAGCTCAACCCCCTCTGATAACGCTCTAACTTAAACACTCTAACCTGCCTAACAGGTTCCCTGGACCTTTTACAGCTTGTGAATTGCTTAAAGCCCCCAACTGCGAGGGGCACAAAAGCTTACAGTATCTTAAAGTTACAAAACATTTTCTAAGAGCTAAAAATCCTATTGGTGACAGGATTTCACTGTTGACTCAATGATAGCTGCCAGACCTCCTTATTCTTTATCTTTTAGGCACCTGAGAAGTAGTTAGCCAATATAAACAGGATATGGAAAAAGATATGTAGTAGTTTTGATGTTAGCAACACTAGATTTTTGAGTTAATTACTTTTCTTTTGTCATAAATGACTGTACTCCTTTTACTTGTCACAAATTGCTGTATCTTTGTAAGAATGTAACTTTATTTAGTGCTTTCTGAGAATGGCACCAGACCTTGGAAAGAACAACACTTTTTAACACAAATGAGTCTTCTGGTTAACAAACCTTTATCAGAAAAGAGCCGTAAAATTTTAATTGCCCTTTTGACCAGAAGATGATGTAAATCACCTAAGACTTGTGTATACAACTAAGTATGCAAAGAGGAAAGCCCGGTTTTGATAAAAGTTTGGGCTGCTGATGCTGCATAACTTTATATTACCCATTGATCTCTGTGTACAGTCAAAAAAGGGTATAAAAGGCCTTGAAGGACAATAGGGGCGGGAACCAGTTGCTGGACTGGTTTTCCCCATGTCTTCTGTCTAATTTCTGGCTGAATTCCCATCTGGGGCGTGGAGGCTCGCCATGTGTACTTACTTGCCCCAGCTTCTAAGATCTGCGTGAAAGGGAGCCCAGGGCAGGGCACCCTTAGAGATTCAAGCAGGTGCCGGTGAGCCACGTAGATGGTGCAAGCTCCTTGTCTGGAACTTTATTGGCTTTCCACGCACACCAAGTTATTCAGCCTCTTTTCTCCACCTAAATTTTCCTACTGAACTATTATTTCCTAATCTTATATATCTAAATAAATAATTCTTTCTAAGAAACCACGCCATCCCCACTTTGAATTACACTGGATCCAACAGGGCTGGACCCCGGCAGTGATCCTTTGATGTTTTACATAGCCTACACAGGCTTGTGGGGTTTTTTGCAAGTTTTTCCTGTAGTTGATTTCTAGTCTGATATCATTTCAATTTTCTTAAATTTACCAAGGCTTGTTTTGTGATCTAGCATGGAGAATGTGCCGTGTGCACTTGAAAATAATATGTATTCTGCTGCTTTTGGATAGAATGTTCTACATTTACTTATTATTTGTCTAATGTGTCATTTAAAGCCAATGTTATTTTATTGATTTGCTGTCTGAATGATTTGTCCATTGCCATAAGTGGTGGGTCAAAATCCCTTAATATCATTGCTTTACTGTCAATTTCTCCCGTTTTGTCCATTAATATTTGATTTATGTATTGAGATACTCATATGTTGGGTATATGTATAATTACAACTGCTATATCTTTACCTTGGATTGATCCCTTAATCATTATGTAATGTTCTTCTTTGTTCCTATACAATCTTAATTCTTAAAGACAATATTGTCTGAGATAAGTATTGCTACTCCAGGTTTCTTTTGATTTCCATTTGCATGGAATACCTTTTTCCTTTTTATGATTGGAGTATAGTTGCTTTGGATGAAGTTGGATGAAGCACAAGCTGGAATCAAGATTCTCGGGAGAAAATCAATAACCTCAGATACGCAGATGACACCACCCTTATGGCAGAAAGTAAACACCACCCTTATGGCAGAAAGTGAAGAAGAACTGAAGAGCCTTTTGATAAAAGTGAAAGAGAAGAGTGAAAAAGTTGGCTTAAAGCTCAACATTCAGAAAACAAAGATCATACCATCCAGTCCCATCACTTCATGGCAAATAGATTGAGAAACAGTGGAAACAGTGGCAGACTTTATTTTTTGGAGCTCCAAAATTACTGCAGATGGTGACTGCAGCCATGAAATTAAAAGATGTTTACTCCTTGGAAAAAAATTTATGATCAACCTGGACAGCATATTAAAAAGCAGAGACATTACTTTGCCAACAAACGTCTGTCTAGTCAAGGCTATGGTCTTTCCAGTAGTCATGTATGGATGTTGACAGTTGGAATACAAAGAAAGCTGAGCACCGAAGAGTTGATTCTTTTGAACGGTGGTGTCTGAGAAGACTCTTGAGAGTCCCTTGGACAGCAAGAAGATTCAACCAGTCCATCCTAAAGGAAATCAGTTCTGAATATTCATTGGAAGGACTGATGCTGAAGCTGAAACTCCAGTCCTTTGGCCACCTAACACGAAGAGGTGACACATTTGAAAAGACCCTGATGTTGGGAAAGATTGAAGGCAGGAGGAGAAGGGGATGACAGAGGATGAGATTGTTGGATGGCATTACTGACTCAATGGGCATGAGTTTGAGTAAACTCCGGGAGTTGATGATGAACAGGGAAGACTGGCATGCTGCAGTCCATGGGGTCACAAAGAGTCGGACACAACTGAGCAAATGAACTGAACTGAACTGAACTGATAGTTGCTTTAAACTGCTGTGTCGTTTCTGCTGTGCAGGAAAGTGAAACACCCCTACATATCAGCCTGTCTTTTTTGTATTTCCTTCCCATTTTGGTCACCACAGAGCACCGAGTAGAGTTCCTTGTACTATATAGTACTTTCTCATTAGTTATTTATTTTATACATGGTGTGTGTGTGTGTATATATATATATATATCCACCTCAATCTTCCAATTCATCCCACCATCCCCCTAACCCCTTGGTAATTATACATTTGTTCTCTATGTCTGCCTCTATTTCTCCTTTGCAAATAGGATCATCTATACCATTTTTCTAAATTTAACATATATGTGTTAATATATGATATTTTTTCTCTTTCTAACTTACTTCACTCTGCATGACAGTCCTAGGTCCATCTATGTCTCTGTAATTGATACTATTCCATTCCTTTTAATGAATGAGTAATATTCTACTGTATATACACACCACATCTTTATCCATTCCTCTGCTGATGGACATTTAGGTTTCTTCCATATCCTGGCTAAATGCAAATAGTGCTGAAATGAACATTTATATACATGTATGTTTTTGAATTATGACTACCTCCAGGTGTATGTCCAGTAACAGGATTCCTGAGCCTGGATTTTTCTATTTTTAGTTTTTTAAAGATCACCCATACTATTCTCCCACTGTTTTCCAATGTTTCCCCATCAGTTTGCCATGAAGTAATGGGACTGGATGCCATGATCTTACTTTTCTGAATGCTGAGTTTTAAGCCAACTTTTTCACTTTCCTCTTTCACTTTCATCAAGAGGTTCTTTAGTTCTTCTTCACTTTCTGTCATAAGGCTAGTGTCATCTGCATATCTTAAGTTATTGATATTTCCCTTGGCAATCTTGATTTCAGCTTCTGCTTCACCCACCCTCACATTTCTCATTATGTAATCTGCATGTAACTTAATTAAGCAGGGTGACAATACACAGCCTTGATGTAATCCTTTCCCGATTTGGAACCAGTCTGTTGTTCCATGTCCAGTTCTAACTGTTGCTTCCTGACCTGCATACGATCACTCAGCAGACTGGTCAGGTGGTCTGGTATTACCATCTCTTTCAGAATTTTCCACAGTTTATTGTGATCCACACAGTCAAAGACTTTGGTGTAATCAATAAAGCAGAAACAACTGTTTTTCTTCCAGAAAAACTTCTTGCTTTTTCAATGATCCAACAGATATTGGCAATATCAGAGAAACCAGAGGGTTTCTCTGCCTTTTTTAACTCCACCTTGAACATCTGGAAGTTCATGGTTCACATACTATTGAAGCCCACTTGGAGGATTTTGAGCATTATTTTGCTAGCATGTGAGATAAGTGCTATTGTGTGGTAGTTTGAACATTCTTTGCCATTGTTTTTCTTTAGAATTGGAATGAAAACTGAACTTTTCCACTCCTGTGGCCACCGCTGAGTTTTCCAAATTTGCTGGCATATTGAGTGCAACATTTTCACAGCATCATCTTTCATGATTTGAAATAGCTCCACTGGAATTCCATCACCTCCACTAGCTTTGTTCGTAGTGATGCTTCCTAAGGCCCACTTGACTTCACATTCCATGATGTCTGGCTCTAGGAGAGTGATCATACCATTGTGGTTATCTGGGTCATGAAGATCATTTTTGTATATTTTTTTCTGTGTATTCTTGCCACCTCTTCTTAATATCTTCTGCTTCTGTTAGGTCTATAACATTTCTGTCCTTTATTGTGCCCATCTTTTCATGAAATGTTCCCTTGCCATCTCTAATTTTCTTGAAGAGATGTCTAGCCTTTCCCATTCTGTTGTTTTCTTCTATTTCTTTGCATTGATCACTGATGAAAGCTTTCTTATCTCTCCTTGTTTTTCTTTGGAACTCACTCTGCATTCAAATGGGTATATCTTTCCTTTTCTGCTTTGCCTTTCTCTTCTCTTCTTTTCACAGCCTCAGACAACCATCTTGCCTTGTTGCATCTTTTTTTCATGGTGATGTCTTGATCTCCTGTACAGTGTCATGAACCTTCGTCCATAGTTCTTCAGGCACTCTATCAGATCTAGTCCCTGAATCTATTTCTCTCTTCCACTGTACAATCATAAGGGATGTGATTTAGGTCATACCTGAATGGTCTAGTGGTTTTCCCTACTTTTTTCAATTTAAGTCTGAATTTAGCAATACAGAGTTCATGATCTGAGCCACAGTCAGCTCTTGGTCTTGTTTCTGTTGATTATATAGAGCTTCTCCATCTTTGGCTGTAAATGATATAATCAATCTGATTTTCGTATTGACCATCTGTAGATGACCATCTGTCCATATGTAGAGTCTTCTCTTGTGTTGTTGGAAGAGGGTGTTTGCTCTGACCAGTGCGTTCTCTTGGCAAAACTCTCTCAGTCTTTGCCCTGCTTCATTTTGTACTCCAAGGTCAAATTTGCCTGTTACTCCAGGTAGCTCTTGATTTCCTATTTTTGCATTCCAGTCCCCTATAATGAAAAGGACATCTCTTTGGGGTGTTAGTTCCAGGAGGTCTTGTAAGTCTTTCTTAGCAGCATTCACCTTCAGCTTCTTCAGAATTACTGGTTGGGGCATGGACTTGAATTACTGTGATAACTGTTTGCCTTGGAAATGAACAGAGATTATACTGTCATTTTTGAGATGACACCCAAGTACTACATTTTGGATATTGCATAGTTAACTCTTGTTAACTATGAGGGCTACTCCATTTCTTCTAAGGGATTCTTTTCCACAGTAGTAGATATAATGTTCATCTGAGTTAAATTCACCCATTCAAGTCCATTTTAGTTTCCTGATTTCTAAAATGTCGACGTTCACTCTTGCCATCTCCTGTTTGACCACTTCCAATGTTTTTTGATTCATGGACCTAACATTCTAGGTTTCTATGCAATATTGCTCTTCACAGCACTGGATCTTGCTTCCATCATCACATCAGTCACATCCACAACTGGGTGTTGTTTTTGCTTTGACTCTGTCTCTTCATTCTTTCTGTAGTTGTTTCTCCACCTTTCTCCAGTAGCATATTGGGCACCTACCAACCTGAGGAGTTAATCTTTCAGTGTCCTATTTTTTTGTTTTTCATACTGTTCAAGGTGTTCTCAAAGCAAGAATACTGAAGTGGTTTGCCATTCCCTTCTCCGGTGTACCACATTTTGCTAAAATCACTGCAGGTGATGACTGCAGTCATGAAATTAAAGATGCTTGCTCCTTTAGAAGAAAAGTTATGACCAACCTAGACAGCATATTAAAAAGCAGAGACATTACTTTGCTGACAAAGGTCTGTCTTGTCAAAGTTATGGGCTTTCCAGTTAATCCTAAAGAAATTCAGTTCTGAATATTCATTGGAAGGACTGATGCAGAAGATGAAACTCCAATACTTTGGTCACCTGATGGGAAGAACTGACTCATTTGATAAAACCCTGATGCTGGGAAAGATGGAAGGTGGGAGGAGAAGCGAATTACAGAGGATGAGATAGTTGTATGGCATCACCAACTCAATGAACATGAGCTTGAGTAAGCTCTGGGAGTTGGTGACGGACAGAGAAGCCTGGTGTGCTGCAATCCATAGGGTCACAAAGAATTGGAAACAACTGAGTGACTGAGTTATTATGCCAAAGCCTTTGTGTGGATCACAATAAACTGTGGAAAATTCTGAAAGAGATGGGAATACCAGACCACCTGACCTGTCTCTTGAGAAATCTGTATGCAGGCCAGGAAGCAACAGTTAGAACTGGACATCAAACAACAGACTGGTTCCAAATAGGAAAAGGAGTACGTCAAGGCTGTATATTGTCACCCTGCTTATTTAACTCATATGCAGAGTACATCATGAGAAACGCTGAGCTGGAAGAAACACAAGCTGGAATCAAGATTGCCGGGAGAAATATCAATAACCTCAGATATGCAGATGACACCACCCTTATGGCAGAAAGTGAAGAGGAGCTAAAAAGCCTCTTGATGAAAGTGAAAGAGGAGAGTGAAAAAGTTGGCTTAAAGCTCAACATTCAGGAAACCAAGATGATGGGAATACCAGACCACCTGACCTGTCTCTTGAGAAATCTGTATGCAGGCCAGGAAGCAACAGTTAGAACTGGACATCAAACAACAGACTGGTTCCAAATAGGAAAAGGAGTACGTCAAGGCTGTATATTGTCACCCTGCTTATTTAACTCATATGCAGAGTACATCATGAGAAACGCTGAGCTGGAAGAAACACAAGCTGGAATCAAGATTGCCGGGAGAAATATCAATAACCTCAGATATGCAGATGACACCACCCTTATGGCAGAAAGTGAAGAGGAGCTAAAAAGCCTCTTGATGAAAGTGAAAGAGGAGAGTGAAAAAGTTGGCTTAAAGCTCAACATTCAGGAAACCAAGATCATGGCATCTGGCCCCATCACTTCATGGGAAATAGATGGGGAAACAGTGGAAACAGTGTCAGACTTTATTTTTGGGGGCTCCAAAATCACTGCAGATAGTGACTGTAGCCATGAAATTAAAAGACACTTACTCCTCGGAAGAAAAGTTATGACCAACCTAGATAGTATATTCAACAGCAGAGACATTACTTTGCCAACTAAGGTCCATCTAGTCAAGGCAATGGTTTTTCCTGTGGTCATGTATGAATGTGACAGTTGGACTGTGAAGAAGGCTGAGAGCCAAAGAATTGATGCTTTTGAACTGTGGTGTTGGAGAAGACTCTTGAGAGTCCCTTGGACTGCAAGGAGATCCAACAAGTCCATTCTGAAGGAGATCAGCCCTGGGATTTCTTTAGAAGGAATGATGCTAAAGCTGAAGCTCCAGTACTTTGGCCACCTCATGCAAAGAGTTGACTGATTGGAAAATTCTCTGATGCTGGGAAGGATTGAGGGCAGGAGGACAAGGGGAAGACAGAGGATGAGATGGCTGTATTGCATCATGGACTCGAGGAACATGAGTCTGAGTGAACTCCGGGAGATGGTGATGGACAGAGAGGCCTGGCGTGCTTGATTCATGGGGTTGCAAAGAGTCGAACATGACTGAGTGACTGAACTGAACTGAACTGAGTGACTGAATCTGAACTGATACTTTTCTCCATTGTGGCTGTACCAATTTGAATTCCCACCAACAGTGTAGAAGGGTTCCCTTCTCTCCACACCCCTTCTATCACTTATTATTTATAAAATTTTTGATGATGGACATCCTGATGGGTGTGGGGTGATACCTCATGGTAGTTTTGATTTGCATTTCTCTATGAAATACCTTTTTCCATCCCCTCACTTTCAGTCTAGTGTTTTTAGATCTGTAGTGAGTTTCTTGTAGGGAGCATGTATATGATTCCTATTTCTATATCCATTCAACTACTCTTTCTCTTGATTGGAGCATCTAGTCCATTTACATTTAATTACTGGCTTCTGTGTTCTTATTGCCATTTTGTTCATTGTTTTTAGAGTTTTGTAGGTCTCTTTTATTCCTTTTTTTCTTCTTTTGTTACCTTGTGATTTCACAACTATCCCTAACCTTATGGCTGGATTTCTGGATTTCTTTTTTGTGTATTATCTATTATAGACTTTTAGTTTGTGGCTACCATGAGATTTTTGAGTAACAGTCTATATTTATATGGGTTTAAGTTGCTTAGCTCTTAATTTCAAAAGTATTTTAGCTACCCTAAATTTGTATTCATCTTCCCTCAAATTTAGTTTTTCTGATACTGTGTTTTATATCTAATTGTTTTGTGCATCTCTTAACTGTCCATTGTGAATATTCACGATTTTATCACTTTTGACATTCCTACCAGATTTGTGTGTGGATGCTTTCCTACCCTCACTGCATCTTTGCTTTTACTGATGAAGATTTTTCCTTTCATAATTTTCATGTTTCTGGTTGTGGCCTTTTCTTTTTTTTATTTAGAGAAATTCCTTTAGCATTTCTTATATAACTGGTTGTGGTGCTGGACTCTTAGCTTTTGCATATCTGTAAAACTTTTGATTTCTCCATGAAACCTGAAGGAAAGCCTTTCTGGGTAGAGTTTCTTGACTATAGGTTTCCCCTTTCATCACTTTAAATATATCATGCTGTTCTCCTTGGGCCTGAAGTTTCTGGTGACAAATCAACTGATAGCCTATGGGAATTCCCTTGTATGTTGTTTCTTTTCCCTTGCTACTTTTAACATTCTCTGTTTATCTTTAATTTTTCTCATTTTGTTTGCAATATGTCTTGATAGAGTCCTCTTTGGGTTAATCCTATGTAAGATTCTCTGTGCTTCATGGGTTTTTATGACTGTTTCCTTTCCCAGGTTAGGAATGTTTTCAGCTATTATGTCTTAAATATGTTATCAGCCCCTTGCTCTCACTTTTCTTTCTGGGACCCCTACCATTCAAATATTGATGTTTGATGTTGTCCTTTAGCTGTCTTAACCTGTCTCCATTTCTTTTCATTCCTTTTTATTATTTATGTCCAGTTTCAATGATTTCCACTACTCTGTCTTCCAACTCACCAATGTGCTCCTCTATATCATTTAGTCTACTGTTGATTCCTTTCAGTGTATTTTTCATTTCAGTTATTGTATTCTTCATCTCTGTTTGGTTCCTATTTATACTTTCTTACTCTTTTTATTTAAAACATCTAACTTCTCATCCTGTGCATCCATTTTCCTTCCTTGATATTTGATTATCTTTATGATCATACCCTGAATTCTTTCTTTGATAGATTGCCTGTCTCCATTTCACTTAATCTTTCTTCTGGGGTTTTATCTTGTCCTTCATTTGAAACGTGTTCCTCTGTTACCTCATTTTGCCTAAGTGCTGCATTTCTTTTTATGTATCTGGTAGGTTGCTTACATTTCCAGGCTAAAAGGTCTAAAAGTGGCCTTTGTAGGAGATTTTCTATGCTTCCCTCCACTTTCATCACTTGAGCTGTATGTTCTAAGAGATTCCTCCTATAAGAGCTGCATGGGTTTCACATTTAGTTTGCAGGAGGGAAGGGAGCATGTCAACAGGCTATGGAGGTAATGTTTCCTTGTGACTGGAGTCTGTCCCAGATAGGTGAGACTGTCTAGAAGCTAGAGATTCTAGGGCAGTTACTTGCCCACTAGTGGGTGAAGCTATTTCCTGGGGCCCTTGCTGATGTAATGGCTGGCAGAGCTGGGTCCTGGAGTCTGACTGCAGCACCCAAGGGTTTCTGAGGTGCTGTAGACTGCTGTTGGGTGGGAGGTTTTCTGACACACTTGGTTGCAGTTTTGGGGGTGTCCTGAAACTTATGGTGGCCTGAGAGTGGGTAGTTTCAAGACCCAAGCCATTCCACTGCAGGATCTGGCCTGTTGTTGGAGTGGAATGGGTCCACAGGCTGTGAAGCTGTTGCATTCTTGAGACTAGTGTCAGTCCCTTGGTAGGTTCAGCTTGTCTAGAAGTTAGAAAGGCTTCCTGGAGGGTGGGACTACATACTTGTTTTTTACATAATGATGTGATATTGCAATTTATAAATATATATTTATATATAAATTCATCTCCATTTATGGCACAAGGCTCTTGAAACCCTTGCAATTTTTGAGTAATAGAGGTGTCTTTTGTTCTAATGAGGAGACTTTGTGGGCTCCTTGACAGCTCCTGGACAAATGGCCATTGACCAGAAAGACCAAACCATTATTAGAAGCTTAGAATTTTCAGTCCCACACTTATTCTCTTGAGACAGGCTGAAAATGGAGTTAATAATCCATCATGTTTGTGTGATAAAATCTCCATGAAAATCCTAAAAGTGTCTGCTGAGTTTCTAGTTCTTTGAATATCCATATGCTGAGAGTATGATGCACCTTCCACAAGGCAGAAGCTATTGTACTCAGGAGTCTCTCAGCCCTTGTGCTTTGTATCCCTTCATCTGGCTGTTCTTTTGTATTTCTTACATATCCTTTCATAAACTGGTAAAGATAAGCATTTCCTTGAGATTATGAAATGCTCAGCAAATTATGAAATCCAACTAGGAGCAAGCAATGGTAAGACCTCATTTGTAGCCAAGTCTAACAGAAGTTATGAGTAACTGGGAACCTACTATTTGCCATTGGCATCTGAAGTAGGGTGGAGTGGTCTTATGGCACTGAGCCATTAAACTATGGGATCTGACACTCTCAGTCAGAGTTGAGATAAATTATAGGATGCCAGCTGGTGGTGTGGAGAGTTGCTTAGTGTGTGCGGGGGGGTGGGGAGGTGAGAGGAGGAATACCTGAATATTTGGTGACCAGACTGGCAGAAGTAAAGTGTTCTGTGTGAAGAGTAAGAGAGACACATAGAAGGAAGATTATTAAGTTTTTCTAACACTTTGGTTGTCAGTTTCAGTAAAGTATTACCAGTTAAATTCATTCATCAAAAAGCAATCTGTAATGAGTATGAACACTAAGAATGTGTGCTTCTTTAAATGAATCTACCTCCTTTTTCAAGGCCAATAATAGTGAAATCAGTGAAGCATCTGCTTTAAGAAAAAAAATTAAGAGGAAAACAAATAACTCAGTATTCGAGTTAAACAATATTTTATTGCAATATTGTTTAAAAATTACTGCAAAATATTTTCATAAAAATATTAAAATTTTAAATAAAGACAATATTCAGAAAGATCCATGACGAACTATTAGGGACCTTGAGATAATGAAAAAATGTCCCTATACACATGTTTTTTATTTGAATGGCCTACCTTTATAACAAAATATTAAGGTAGTTGAAAAATATCAAAAATTTAGAAAATAGATATATTCAGTTCAGTTCTGTCGCTCAGTCATATCCCACTCTTTGCGACCCCATGAACTGCAGCATGCCAGGCCTCCCTGTCCATCACCGGAGTTCACTCAACCCCATGTCCATTGACTTGGTGATGCCATCCAGCCATCTCATCCTCTGTCGTCCCCTTCTCCTCCTGCCCCCGAATCCCTCCCAGCATCAGAGACTTTTCCAATGAGTCAACTCTTTGCATGACGTGGCCAAAGTACTGGAGCTTCAGCTTTAGCATCAGTCCTTCCAAAGAACACCCAGGACTGATCTTCTTAAGAATGGACTGATTGGATCTCCTTGCAGTCCAAGGGACTCTCAAGAGTCTTCTCCAACACCACAGTTCNTTAGGTACTGGATTCTTGAGCCCCCTCCACCTCCCAATCATTGTTAAAGACCAGCTGTATTAGCTGAAGGAGAATTCATAAATTTGTCATGCTGACACTTTCCAAGTGCTTATCTACTTTTTTTTTCCCTTTGAAAAAGATGCTATATTTGTTATCTCTATAATGGCATTTATGCTATCTAATTTGGAGAATTTGAAAGACATGCACAATTGTTTACTCTTAATATTAGATGAGTGATGTTCTCCCTCTTCAAGAGAAGATTTTTGGCTTTAGCATATTCTTTCATATCTGGAAATTATAATTGCTTCATAATATATTCATCAAAAGTGTGTTGTGAACAAAGCACCTAAAATGGACAAAGCCTGAAAATATGTCTATGTTAAGGAGGAACTTCTGGCTAATTAAACTAACCTTGTTAAATTGTCAGAAAGATAAATGAGGCATATTTTTCAGCTTGTCATAAATTCTTCTGGGGTAAATTTGTGAAATTACCTCATGATAAGATCTCTGTGCCCATGAATAACATCTAGAAATCTCAAAGCTTTTTATATACTGTCTGATATCCTTATGAACTGGGGAGAGGATGCTGTGGGGAATGGAATAGCTATTATTCCACAGTTAATAAATTTGGCAGAGCTAGAAATAGCCCAGTTTTCCTTCTAGTGCAATTTTCTAAGTGTTTGTCCCTTGGTACCTACCACTAAACTGGCTACAATTATACACAGGTACATCAAGATTGCCGGGAGAAATATCAATAACCTCAAATATGCAGATGACACCACCCTTATGGCAGAAAGTGAAGAGGAACTAAAAAGCCTCTTGATGAAAGTGAAAGTGGAGAGTGAAAAAGTTGGCTTAAAGCTCAACATTCAGAAAACGAAGATCATGGCATCTGGTCCCATCACTTCATGGGAAATAGATGGGGAAACAGTGGAAACAGTGTCACACTTTATTTTGGGGGGTTCCAAAATCACTGCAGATGGTGACTGCAGCCATGAAATTAAAAGGCGCTTACTCCTTGGAAGAAAAGTTATGACCAACCTAGATAGTATATTCAAAAGCAGAGACATTACTTTGCCATCTAAGGTCCGTCTAGTCTAGGCTCTGGTTTTTCCATTGGTCATGTATGGATGTAGGAGTTGGACTGTGAAGAAGGCTGAGCGCCGAAGAATTGATACTTTTGAACTGTGGTGTTGACAAGACTCTTGAGAGTCCCTTGGACTGCAAGGAGATCCAACCAGTCCATTCTGAAGGAGATCAACCCTGGGATTTCTTTGGAAGGAATGATGCTAAAGCTGAGCTCCAGTACTTTGGCCACCTCATGCGAAGAGCTGACTCATTGGAGAAGACTCTGATGCTGGGAGGGATTGATCAGGAGGAAAAGGGGACAACAGAGGATGAAATGGCTGGATGGCATCACTACTCGATGGATGTGAGTCTGAGTGAACTCCGGGAGATGGTGATGGACAGGGAGGCCTGGCGTGCTGCGATTCATGGGGTTGCAAAGAATCAGACACAACTGAGCAACTGAACTGAACTGAACTAAATATAGAGCACTTCCTTATGACCTTGATTTCTAGTAATTCTACCTCGTGTATGTCTTTTTAACTATTGATTCTCCACTCATCCCACCTAGTGGATTTGTAATATAGTGTGTAGCACTTCAGTACCAATAGGATATATGTTTTATTAGAAGTTGTGTACAAGTCTGGTGTGGTGGTCAGTGTAGTATTTGTTCCACCCTCTGCCACCTTCCCAGGGGACAGATACACTAGCCACCTTGGTGTGTTTTTCCATTTCATCCTTTATCATTGTGTCAACTGGACAGTTTGGTTGAGCAGCAGAATTCAGCCCCACCACCAAATAGAATTTACCTGGTGTGGACTATGATATGACCCACACTGTTTTTGCTTAGATTCCGACCCTGTTCTGTGCCAAAGCCACAAAAGGGCATGTCAGAGCTGTATCCATTCACCTGTGTGCTTCAGAAGCACAGTTGTTTGCATATGCCAGGTTTTGCTTGGTGGATCAGACAGCAGGAAAGAATCTGCCTGTAATGCAGGAGACTGGGATTTGATCCCTGGGACAAGAAGATCCCCTGGAGAAGGGAATGGCTACCCACTCCAGTATTCTTACCTGGAGAATCCCATGGATATAGGAGCCTGGCAGGCTACAGTCCATGGGGTCACAAAGAGTTGGACACAACTGAGTGACTAATACACAAGGCCACGTTTTGGATAACTCTAGTATTTGCTATGATAGTCTCATCTTTTAGAAATTCTCAGGATAGGAAGTATGTCTTCCTTTTTTGCAAGGTATTCTACTGCATATACAAGCAAGGACACACAAGATAGGTTGCCTAGTACAGAATTCTGTATTCCTCCACTTAGTTTTAGTGTTTACATCATATATAAACACTTGGTATATTTGTCATAGCTAATGA
>SJXQ01005662.1:178793-225703 GCA_006408695.1 Aepyceros melampus
TGCCCCTGAGTTTCATTGTGCCTTCTAATGGCAAGCTCCATTTCTGTGTATTGTGGTAACTTGAAGATGTTCTTACTCTCTTCCTGCTTGTTTTGCAGATGTGTATCTAAGAAAGAGAGCTTTGCTCCTGGTACTATGTATAAGCCCTTTGGGAAGGAAGCAGCTGGGACTATGACTTTGTCCCAGTTCCAGACACTGCATGAGAAGGACCAGGAGACTGCTTCTCTCAGGGAACTGGGGCTTAATGAAACAGAAATCTTGATTTGGAAGAGCCATGTTTCAGGTGAAAAGGTGAGTGGGGCAATTTTTTTCTAGAGAATAAAAAGGACAATTTCTTCATTTGATACTGAGAACCTTTTCATTTTGAGTTCTCAAAACACTGAGCTTGTGTCTAAATCTTCTTTGGTTTTTAAGGTAAGGACCTTGGTAAAAGAGACGCTGCTCCTTGACTTTTTTTTTAACAAATGGGATTTTAATTTTTTTAATTTTATTTATTTTTGGCTGTACCATATGGCTTATGGGATCTTAGTTCCACAATCAGGGATTGAACCTGTACCCTCAGTAGTAAAAACACAGAGTCCTAACCACTGGACCACCAGGGAATTCCTGCTCTTGACTTCCTCGCTGACATATCTATAAATGACCATTTTGGGGCCCTGATCATTTTCTTTCTTGTTTAAGGTATCAGATTGTCACTTTCAGAGTGTGTCCTCTGTGATATATGCCGTCTCACTTCTCCAATTTCAGAGAACGAGACTTAGGGCAACCCCTGAAGCAATACAGAACCGTCTTCAAGATATTGAGGAAAGGATCTCAGAGCGTCAGCGCATTCTTTGCCTGCCACAGAGATTTGCAAAGAGCAAACAGCTGACCCGGCGAGAAATGGAAATAGAAAATTCTTTATTTCAGGGAGCTGATCGTCACTCTTTCCTCAAGGCTCTTTATTACCAAGGTATGTGATCACCACAGACTTGATACACTCTTTCACTGGCAGAAAGATTTAACATCAGGGCCTTAACTATGAAGAGTTAGTGGAGGGAGTGGGGGAAAGATGAATTATTGCTACTCTTGAGGAATGTATATATAGTCCCATGAGAAAGACAAATATGTACCTAGTTAGTTGCAGTACACCCTGGAAATTGCTATTGTAGAGATGTAAATAAAATGCTGAGGGGAACTAAGACATAGAGCATCTAAGTCTAGTTGGGGGAGTCAGGAGTTTATATTTTTACTTGTACCAAGTCTTGATGGATCAACAGGCATTTGTCAGTAAATAGCGGGAAGAGGGCGTAATGGATAGTAGGTGAGTAGGAACAAGACTGTGAAAGAACATGGTGTGTCTAGGGAACAGTGAAAAGTTCATTGTGGCAGGATGTGTGGGACATGGTGAGGACTGGCAGAAGATGACAGTGGGAAAGGTAGGTGAGGCTAGATTGTGAAGGGTCCTGAAGTGGAACTATAAATTAGCACAAAATATACAGATAAATGTGTGTCTTAGCCAGAAAGAGTGGATTTAACAGAGAAGTTTTGCTAGGCACTGTGGAAGGTATGCAGAAGTTTAAGGAATGACTTCTTGACTTTGTGCCAGTTGGAATCTAGTTGGAGAGAGAAGTGCACAGCATTTAGTATCAAGCTAGATACAGTTGTTAAGTGCTGTGGGAGTTCAGAGAAGGGAAAGGTCACTGTGCATGGATGTGACTAGTGGCAGCCTCTCAGAGGAGATAAGATTTAAATGTTCTTTTAATACTACCAAGTCTTCAGGAAGGAGAGGGAGGGGCATTTCACTTGTAGCAGATGTCATGAACAAAGTCATGTTTGGAGGTAGTGTGAGAGACAAAGTTAAAAAGATGGCTAAAATTTTTGAACTTTATTTGGCAAGTAGTATAGATCTACATGGAGTTAGTTACTCAGTTGGTCATTTTGGGTATAGTTAAGGTCTTTGAAGCAGGAGTAACATGATAAAAGCAGTATATGAACTTGATGAATCTGGTGGCCAGTAAATCAAATACACGAGTGGGAGAACTGGAAGCAGGGAAAACATTTTAGGAGTAATCACAGTCATTTCTTCAGGAAGAGCTGCACTAGGATGATGGCAAAGAAATTGGAAGGAGAAGTAGGTATGGTTATAAGAGACATTACAAAAGAACAATTGGTAAAACTTGTTGACTGAGAATGAAGATTAGTGGAGAGGCCTGTGTCAAAGATATCCCAGGTGTTTCAAGGCTGTGTGACTTAACAGTTGGCAAAATTAAGAAAGCCTTTATGGGGAAATTTTGAGGAAAGATGATGAGTTTGATTTGAAACATGTTAAATTTTTGAGACTGCAGGATCATCCAGTGCAGATATTGAGGAGGCTGTTGGAAATGTAGCAGTGAAACTCCAGGGAGAGGGCAGAACTAGATCCATAGAATCAGGACTCCTCTATGCTTAGACAATAAAGTCAATAGAATGAATGAATGGTTTGTTAGAGATAGAGAGACCATAGACATGGAAGAACAGTGGTGAAGGAAGGAATGAAGAAACAGCCTTGTGGAGAGACATTATATATAGCTTGCTGATCAAGAACATGGGCTGTGGAGACAGACTGCTGGGAACATCCTTGCTCCCCCACTTACTATCTAAAGATGTGGGGCAAGTTACCATACTGTGCTTGATTCCTTCAAGAGAATATTAATAGTAGCTGTATTGTAGGGTTGTTAGGATTAAGAGAGGTAATACATGTAAATCACTTAAAGCAGTACCTGGTATTTGGGGTGGGTGGGTAGTGTATGAATCTGTTCTGTTTCCTATCTTTGAAACTCCTTGCTTTACACCTTCACAGCATACCACAAAAAGACAAGTGCAGACAAGTACATGACCTCAATGAAGAGGAAGATAAAATTAGGCACAAAAGGCAAGTCGAGAGTTTTCTTACAGTGTTAGATTTAGGAATGTAACCTAGGGTCTCAGACTTCTAAGTTGAGTTCTTATTTAATTTCATATTCAGTATATAACAATGTTTATAGGACATGATCCACAGGGAGCAATATTATCCTGATACAGAATATTAAAGAAAGGAGTTAGAAGTTTAAAGCTTTAACATTTAGTGTTGTTGATTTTTTTCTCTATACCTTTTAAGTTATTGTACCAGACATAAAATGACCTTAATGTCTTTTTGATCCTATTTCATAATCCTGAATATTTTTAATCAGTAAAGTATAACTATTGATGATATAGTAGCTAATATTTTACTTTATTTTTGAAATGAACTTACAATAAAATTGCCTGTTTATTTGGGGGGGGGAGGTGTGTGTACAGTTCTGTGAATTGTAAGTCATGTTAATCACATAGATTCATGTAACCACCACCACAATCAGGACAGAGAACAGCTCCATCACCTTCAAACTCCTTTATACTATCCATTGAAGTCACTCCCAATTCCACTCATAATCTCTGGCAGTCAATCACTAATCTATTCTCCATCACTGTGATTTTGTCTTTTAGAGAATGTCATACAAATAGAATCATACAAAATGTAATCTTTTGAGAGTGACTTCTTTCATGCAGTGTAGTGCTTTTGAGATTCATGCAAGTTGTGTGTATCAATAGTTCATTTTTGCTGAGTAGCATTCCATTGTATGAATGTTCCAAAGTTTGTCTAATCCACTCACCCATCAAGTGCATTTGGGCTGTTTCCAGTTATGGTGATTATGAATAATACTGATATGAATATTCTTGTACAGGCTTTTGTGTGAACATAAAATTTTTATTTCTCTAAGGTAAATATCTAGGAGTGGGATTACTGGGTCATATGGTAAGTGTTTGTTTAACTTTATAAGAAACTGCCAAACCATTTTCAAGAGTGGCTGAACCATTTTGCATTTTCACCAGCAATGTATGAGAGTTCCAATTGCTCTACATCTTTGTCAGCATTTGGTATTGTTGGTATTTATTTTAGTTATTCTAATAGCTGTGAAGTGGTATCTCATTGTAGTTTTAATTTGCATTCCCTTAATGGCTAAAGATATTAACCATCTTTTCATATGCTTATGTGCCATCCTTATATCCTATTTGCTGAAGTGTCTGTTCAAATCTTTTGCTGTTTTTCATTTAGTTGTTTATTTTTTCCTGTTGACTTTTGAGAGTTCTTTATATAGTCAAAACACAATTCTCTGTTGGATATATGATTTACAGATATTTTATCCCAGTGTGCAGCTTGTCTTTTCATTCTCTTAACAGTGTCTTCTGTAGAGCAAACTTTCTTTTATTGTGGTAAAATGTACCTAACATAAAATTGACCATTCTAACTATTTTTTAAGTGTACAGTTCTGTGGCATTAAGTATATTCACATTGTTCTGCAGCCATCATCACCATCCATCTCCAGAACTTGTTCATCTTCCCAAACTGAAACTCTGTACCCATTAAACACTAACTACCCATTCTCCCCTTGCCTTCTCTTCTACCAGCCACCATTCTGCTCTCTCTATGAATTTGAATATTCTAGGTACCTCGTGTAAACAGAATCATACAGTTTTTGTCTTTTTGTGTCTGGCTTATTTCACTTAGCATCCATATTATAGCATGTATCGGGATTTCCTCCCTTTTTAAGGCTAAATAATATTTTATTGTATGTATCTACTACATTTTGTTAATCTATTCATCTGTCAATGGGCACTTATGTATTTTCTGTCTTTTGATAATTGTGAATAATGCTGCTGTAACCTGGATGTACAACAGTCTGTTTCAGTCCCTGCTTTGATGCTTTTGAATATGTTAAGTGGAATTGCTGGATTATATGGTAATTCTATGTTTAATCTTTTGAGAAACCACCATACTGTTTGCCATAGAGACTATACTGTTTTAAATTCATACCAGCAATGTACAAGGATGTCTTTTGCCCATTTTTAAATGGGTTGTTTGTTGTTAAGTTGCAGGAGTTCTTTATGTATTCTGGATATTACTCCCTTTTCAGATATATGATTTGCAAATATTTTCTCCTATTCTATGGGTTTTCTTCTTATTCTGTCAATAGTATCCTTTGATGCACAAAAGTTTTTATTTTTGATAAAGTCCAGTTTGTCTATTTTTTTGTTCCCTGTGCTTTTGTTGTTATATCCAGTAAATCTTGCCAAGTCTGATGTCATAAACTGTTTTTCTGATGTTATCTTCAAAAAGTTTTATAGTTTTGGCTCTTATGTTTAGGTCTTTGATCCATTTTGAGTTAACTTCATATATAAGGGGTCCAACTTCATTTTTTGTGTGTTTGATATCCAACTTTTCCAGCACTACTTGTTGAAATGACTGCCTTTCCTCATTGAATGGTCTTGGCACACTCTCTGAAAATCATTTGAGTGTAAATGAAAGAGTATGTTTCCAGACTCTCCATTCTATTCCATTGGTATATATGTCTGTCTTTATGTTAGTACCACACTTTTTAAACTACTATAAATTTGTAGTAAACTTTGAAATCAGGAAGTATGAGACCTCCAGCTTTGCTCTTCTTTTTCAAAATTGTTTTCATTGTTTGAGTCCCTTGAGATTCCATATGAATTTTAGGATAGATTTTTCGATTTCCTTTTTTTCTGCCATGCCACATGGTTTGTGGGATCTTAGTTCCCTTACCAAGGATTGAACCCAGGCCCATAGCAATGAAAGCACCGAGTCTTTAACCACTGGACTGCCAGGGAATTCCCAGATTTTTCTATTTCTGCAAAAAACATCATTGAGATTTTGATAGTATTCTTTGAATTTGTATATCACTTTGGGTGGTACTGACAACAATACTTAATCTTCAATCCATGAACACAGAATGTCTTTGTATTTATTCATGTCTTTCAGCAAAATTTTGTAGTTTTCAGTATGCAAATTTTTTGCTTCAGAGCAAATATTTTAAATTTTGATACAATCCAGTTTATCCATTTTTTCTTTTATGGATTGTGCTTTTTTATGTCTAAAAACACTAGATTTTATGAAAAAGAGTTTATTCCTTTATTTTCTTCTAACAGTTTTATAATTGTATATCTTACATTTAAGTCTGTGATTCACTTTGACTTAATGTTTATATAAGGTGTGAGGTTTATGTTAAGGTTCACTTTTTTGCTTATGAATATAAGATTATCCAGTACTAATTGTTGAAAAGAGTGTTCTTTCTCCATTTACTTGTCTTTGCATTTTTGTCAGAAATCTATTGGCCATTATTTGTCTTAATAATTAACATCATAGTTAATGGTGAAAGATTGAAATTGTCCTTCCTATACCAAGAATAAGACAAGGATGTCTACTCTCGCCACTTCTGTTTACAGTGAAATGAAATTAGAAATCAATAATAGATGGACATTTAGGAAATTTACAAATATGTGGAAATTATTTAACACTCTACCAAATAACCAAGGATCAAAAAGAAGTTGCAAGGGACATTAGAAAATACTTGGAGATGAATGAAAACAAAATATACAAAAACTTCAGGAATGCAGTAGAAGAGGTACTCAAGGGGCTATTTAAAGCTGTAAATGCGTATATTAATAAAGAGGAAAAACCTCAAATTTATAACCAAAACTTCCACCTCAAGAAACTACAAAAATTTGTCCAAACCCATTGGATATATGATACCAAGAGTAAATGGTAAACTATAGACTTGGAGTAATTACGATGTGTCAGTGTAGGCTCATCAGCTGTAACAAATGTCCCACTCTGGTGGGAGGTGATGAGGGAGACTAAGCATGTGTGGGGTCAGGGGAATAGGACGGAAATCTCTGTAACTTCCCTCAATTTTGCTGTGAAGCTACAGCTACTCTAAAAAAATTTAAGTTTAATGAAAAAAGCTACAAAAAGAAGGCAAATAAACCCATATCTAACTTAAGGAGAGAAAGAAAGAGTAGAGCAAAAATAAATGAAAAATGAATAAAAAATAGAGAAAATCAAGAAAACCAAAAGTTGGCTCAATGGAAAAGGCAATACAATTCACAGTCCTTTAGCTAGACTTATCAAGGAAAAAAGGGAGACTCAAATTTCTTGTACTCTGCATTACTTTCTTTTTTGCATCGAGTATCTTTTTCTATCCTTTTACTTTCAACTTTAAAAAAAACCAAAGTGTCTCTTGTAGACAGCAAATAGTTATTTAGATTTTTTTTTAAATCCCTGCTTCCAATTATGTAGAGTGTTAATTTATATTTAATGCATTTAAGTGGAGTCTGTTGATAAGGTAGGTTCTACATCTGCCATTCTACTATTTATTTTTGATATGTCTGTGTCTTTTCGTTCCTCTATTACTGCATTTATTCTTTCATGTTAAATAAGCTTTTACAGTGTGTCATCTTAATTAACTTGTTGCTTCTTTTACTATTTTTGTTACTCTTTTAGTAATTTGCCCTGGGGATTATAATTAACACCTTAGCTTGAATAATTTTGTTTGTATTAGTGCCAACTTAATTTCAATAATGTTCAAAAACTTCATTCTTATTTACCTCTGTTCTGTCCTTCCTCCTTTGTACTATTATTGTCATACAAATGACATCTTTCTAGATTTTAAGCCTCCCAACGGAGTTTTATAATTATTGCTTTATCCAGTTATCTTTTATCTTTTAAGTCAGATGGCACAACAACAAAAAAAAAAGAGTACGGGGATAAAAACGTTTATACTGTCTTTAATGTTTACCTATGTAGTCAACTTTACTAGTGTCCTTTCTTTGGGTAAATCTGAGTTACTATTTAGTGTCCATTTATTTCAGTCTAAAAGACTCCCTGTAGTTTTTCTCATAGGGCAGATAATCTTGTAGTGAACTCTGTTATCTTGGGATGTTTTAATTTCTCCTTTAGTTTTACATTATAGTTTTTTGCTGGACATTGAATTTTTGGTTGGCAGTCTTCTTCTTTTAGCAGATCAAATGTATCATCTCAACTGCCTTTTGGCCCCTTCTAATTTCTATTGAGAAGTCAACTATTAATCTTGTCCATGGTGAACCTCCTCTTACTGCTTTCAAGATCTGTTCTTCATCTTCTACTTTTGACAGTTTGACTACTTGTCTAAGTGTCTCTTTGGACAGACTGCACATAGGTATCTTTGAATTCATCCTACTTGGAGTCTGTTGAAGTTCCATGATGTATGGATTAGTGTTTTTCATCAATTTGGGGAAGCTTTTGACCATTAACTCTTCAAATATTCTTTTTGTTTCTTCTTCTGAGAGTCCATTATGCATGTGTTGGTATGCTTGCTTGTCTCCCATAGGTTCCCAAGTCTCCGTTGTCTTTTTCTTCATTCTTTTTTCTTTCTGCTCCTCAAATTTAGTAAGCTTCCTCAGATTATGTAGTTGACATATCTTCAGGTGTGATGATTCTGCTGTCAATTCACATCTCCTGTTGAGCCCCTCTAGTGTATTTTTCATCTCAGTTATTATACTTCTTGAAAATTTCTGTTTGATTCTTTATTATAATTTCTATATTTTTATTCTCTATTTGGTAAGATATTCTGAAACATTCTTTAGTTCTTTATACATGGTTTCCTTTGTTTGAATAACTTATAATAACGATTTAAAGTGTTTTTTTTTTTTCCTGAGAAGCCCAATGTGCTTCCTCAGGAGAGTTTCTATCAACTGTTTCTTTTTTCCTGTGTATGGATCATACTTTCTTGGTTTTAAGGCGGGGGATGTTTTGTTCCTTTTTTTCCAATGCCTTCGTCATCTCAGGCTGCTATAACAAAGTACCAAACTGGGTGACCTATAAACAAAAGAGATGTATTTCTCATAGTTCTAGAGGCTGGAAATCTAGGATCAGGGTTCCAGCATGGTCTAGTTCCAATAAAAACCCTCTTAGGGTTTCAGACTGCTGAATTCTTACTGGATCCTCACCTGGTAGGGAGCAGAGAGAGGAAGCAAGCTCTCTGATGACTCTTATAAGGCATTAATCCCATACATGAGGGCTCCACTCTTAGGACCTTCAATTCAGTTCAGTTCAGTCGCTCAGTCATGTCCGACTCTTTGCGACCCCATGAATCGCAGCATGCCAGACCTCCCTGTCCATCACCAACTCCCAGAGTTCACTCAGACTCACGTCCATTGATTCAGTGATACCATCCAGCCATCTCATCCTCTGTCATCCCCTTCTCCTCCTGCTCCCAACCCCTCCCAGCATCAGAGTCTTTTCCAATGAGTCAACTCTTCGCATGAGGTGGCCAAATCTAATCCTAATTACTACTCAAGCATCCCCACTTCCTGTTACTATCATATTGAAGGGTGGGGATTCAACATATGAATTCGAGGGGGCACAAATATTCAGTCCCTTACAGTCTTATAATTTTATTGTTGAAAATTAGACATTTAAAATAATATTATGTGACAATCCTGAAAAGTCAATCAACCCCTCCCCACCCAGGGTTTGTTGGTTGCTATTTGTTTGTTTAGTGATGTTCCTGGACCAATTCTGTCAATTTTTAATTCTTTGTCATGTAAAGTCACTGAAGTCTCTGTCTAGTTAGCATAGTGAGCCACTAATGATTGGAGAGAGTTTTTCTTAAATATCTTAAATCAAAAAGCATATGAGCCTTTATCAAGGGGCTCTGTGTGGGTGTGTTAGGTTACTCTTTCCGTGCTCAGGGAAGCAGTTTGCAACTCTGTCTTAGACTTCACTTCCTGCTTATGCTGAGCCTCAAGATCAGTTAGAAGTGAGAGATTAGTGACTTCTGAGGCCTTCACTTTTCCTTGGCATACACTTATACATGCACATGTATCTCATTGTGACTTTGATTTGCATTTCCCTAATGATTAATGATGGTGAGCACTTTTTCATGTACCTGTACAAATGTTGGCCATTTGTATATCTGCTGTGGAGAAATGTCATTCAAATACTTTGCCTGTTTTTTAATCAGGTTTTATTTTTATGCATTGAGTTGTAGGTATTTCCTATACGTTTTGGATATTAACCCCTTAACAGATATGTAGTTTGCAAATACAGTTGACTCTTGAACAACATAGGGTTTGGGGGCACTGACACTCCAAGCAATCAAAAATCCATGTTTAACTTTATAATCAGCATTCTATATCCATGGTTTCACATCTATAGATTAAATCAACCACAAATCTTGTAGTACTATAGTGTATATTTACGGCAAAAAAAATCTGCATTAAGTGGACCTGTACAGTTCAAACTGATGTTATTCAAGAGTCTACTGTATATTCTCCCATTCTATAAGTTTCCTTTTTACTCTATTCTTTCTTTTGCTATGATAAAGCTTTTTAGTTTGATGTAGTCCCACGTCTCTATTTTTGCTTTCATTACCTGTGTTTTGGAGGTTATAGACAATAACATTGCCAACAGTAATGTCAAGAGGGTTTCTCCCTATGTTTTCAATAGGAGTTTTAGAATTCAGGTCTTATGTTTAAGTCTTTAATCCATTTTGAATTGAGTTTTGTGATGATAAGGGTACTGCTACTGCTGCTGCTAAGTCGCTTCAGTCGTTTCTGACCCTGTGCGACCCCATAGACAGCAACCCACCAGGCTCCCCTGTCCCTGAGATTCTCCAGGCAAAAACACTGGAGTGGGTTGCCATTTCCTTCTCCAGTGCATGAAAGCAAAAAGTCAAAGTGAAGTTGCTCAGTCATGTCCAACTCTTAGCAACGCCATGGACTGCAGCCTACCAGGCTCCTCCGTCCATGGGATTTTCCAGGCAAGAGTACTGGAGTGGGGTGCCATTGCCTTCTCACTTTTTTTGCATGTGGACATAGACTTCCCTGGTGGTTCAGATGGTTAAGTGTCTGTCTACAATGTGGGAGACCCGGGTTCGATCCCTGGGTCGGGAAGATCCCCTAGAGAAGGAAAGGGCAATCCACTCCAGTACTGTTGCCTGGAAAATCCCATGGATGAGGAGCCTGGTAGGCTACAGTCCATGGGGTCACAAAGAGTCAGACACAACTGAGTGACTTCACTTTCACTTTCATATACTTTTCCCAGCACCATTTGTTGAAGAGACTATCCTTTCCTGATTATGTATTCCTGGCACCCTTGTCAAAGATCAGTTGACTATACATGTGTAGTTTATTTGTGGGCTCTCTATTCTTTTCCACTGGTTCACATATCTGTCTTTAAGCCACTACCATATTGTTTCAGTTGCTGTAGCTTTGTAATCTATTTTGAAATCAGTGTGATCCTTATTCCCTGTGTTTCCTTTTAAGTTTTGTTTGTCAGTCTTCTCTTTGCTCTAGCTGGTAATGCCACTCAAGTAGCTGCAGGGTTAAATAAGCTCCACTGATTGCTCTTGACATGATCTAGCTATGAACCAAGTCAAAGACACACCCTCAGAATGTAGCTTTTCAGTTCAATTCAGTCCCTCAGTCATGTTCAGCTCTTTACGACCCCATGGACTGCAGCATACCAGGCTTCCCTGTCCATCACCAACTCCTGGAGCTTGCTCAAATTCATGTCCATCAAGTTGGTGATGCTATATAACCATCTCATCCTCTGTTGTCGCCTTCTCCTCCTGCCTTCAAACTGTCCCAGCATCAGGGTCTTTTCCAGTGAGTCAGTACTTCACATCAGGTGGCCAAAGGACTGGAGCTTCAGCTTCAGCAGCAGTCCTTCCAATGAATATTCAGGACTGATTTCATTTAGGATTGACTGGTTGAATCTCCTTGCAGTCCAAGGGACTCTCAAGAGTCTTCTCCAACACCACAGTTCAAAGGCATCAATTCTTGGTGCTCAGCTTTCTTTATAGTCTAACTCTCACATCCATACATGACTACTGGAAAAACCATAGCTTTGACTAGATGGACCTTTGTCGGCAAAGTAATGTCTCTATGCTATCTAGTGTCACAAAGAGTCAGACACAACTGAGTGACTTCACTTTCACTTTCATATACTTTTCCCAGCACCATTTGTTGAAGAGACTATCCTTTCCTGATTATGTATTCCTGGCACCCTTGTCAAAGATCAGTTGACTATACATGTGTAGTTTATTTGTGGGCTCTCTATTCTTTTCCACTGGTTCACATATCTGTCTTTAAGCCACTACCATATTGTTTCAGTTGCTGTAGCTTTGTAATCTATTTTGAAATCAGTGTGATCCTTATTCCCTGTGTTTCCTTTTAAGTTTTGTTTGTCAGTCTTCTCTTTGCTCTAGCTGGTAATGCCACTCAAGTAGCTGCAGGGTTAAATAAGCTCCACTGATTGCTCTTGACATGATCTAGCTATGAACCAAGTCAAAGACACACCCTCAGAATGTAGCTTTTCAGTTCAATTCAGTCCCTCAGTCATGTTCAGCTCTTTACGACCCCATGGACTGCAGCATACCAGGCTTCCCTGTCCATCACCAACTCCTGGAGCTTGCTCAAATTCATGTCCATCAAGTTGGTGATGCTATATAACCATCTCATCCTCTGTTGTCGCCTTCTCCTCCTGCCTTCAAACTGTCCCAGCATCAGGGTCTTTTCCAGTGAGTCAGTACTTCACATCAGGTGGCCAAAGGACTGGAGCTTCAGCTTCAGCAGCAGTCCTTCCAATGAATATTCAGGACTGATTTCATTTAGGATTGACTGGTTGAATCTCCTTGCAGTCCAAGGGACTCTCAAGAGTCTTCTCAACACCACAGTTCAAAGGCATCAATTCTTGGTGCTCAGCTTTCTTTATAGTCTAACTCTCACATCCATACATGACTACTGGAAAAACCATAGCTTTGACTAGATGGACCTTTGTCGGCAAAGTAATGTCTCTATGCTATCTAGGTTTGTCATAGCTTTTCTTCCAAGGAGTAAGTGTCTTAATTTCACGGCTGCAGTCACCATCTGCAGTGATTTTGGAGCCAAAAAAGTAAAGTCTCTCACTGTTTCCATGGTTTCCCCATCTATTTGTTATGAAGTGATGGGACTGGATGCCATGATCTTAGTTTTTTGAATGTTGAGTTTCAAGCCAGCTTCTTCACTCTCCTCTTTCACTTTCATCAAGAGGCTCCTCACTTCCTCTTCACTTTCTGCCGTAAAGGTAGTGTCATCTGCATATCTGAAGTTATTGATATTTCTCCTGGCAATCCTGATTCCAGCTTGTGATTCATCCAGCCTCGCATTTTTCCTGATGCACTCTGCATAAGAAGTTAAATAAGCAGGGTGATAATATACAGCCTTGATGTACTCCTTTGCCAATTTGGAATCAGCCTGTTGTTCCATGTCTGGTTCTAACTGTTGCTTATTGACTTGCATACAGATTTCTCAGAAGGCAGGTAAGGTGGTCTGGTATTCCTCTCTTTAAGAATTTTCCACAGTTTGTTGTGATCCACACAGTCAAAGGCCTCGATGTAGTCAATAAAGCAGAATTAGAAGTCAAATAGTGATGTTTCTCTGAGGATGGAAGCTCTGGAACTGCTCTGCTTCCTTCAATGTAAGTTAGGCTAATGCTTTTCACAACTATCATAGTAGCTGCTGAAAAACTGGAGAGAGGGAAATGGGATTATGGAAAGTCAAAATGCAACAAATCTTACTATTCTTACTGCAACTCAGCTGTTTTTCTTGAATACTGTTCCTCGTATTGTTATAAGCCTTTATTTAATTTCCAGACTTACCAAAAGTTTTATTTTGACTTTTCTTCTTGCTTTTATGGAGCAGCAGATTTCAGAGGTCTTTACTCCAACATTCAAGAATTACTTTCCATTTTACTTTTATCCTATTTATATTATATTTGAAAGTGAGTTTCATATTTTGAAAAAAAAACAAGTTTCTTATAGAGTATAATTGGATCCTTTTTTTCACTTCTTTATTGAGTTATCTTTTACATACCATAAAACTCATTTTAAATGTACAATTGAGTGGTTCATAGTAAATTTACAAAATTATTCAACCATCACTACAATTGAATTTTAGAACATTTTCATCACCCCAGAGATTGTTCTCAGTTACTGTTTTTGCTCCCAGCCCAGAGAGCCACTAATCTACTGCCTATCCATATAGATTTGCCTATTCCAGACATTTCCTATAAATGGAATCACATAATATAATCATATCGTATAATACATGGCCTTCTTTAACTTAACACAGTGTTTTAATTATTTCTAGAACTAGTATTTTTCCCAGTACTGAGGGATTTCCCAGTTCTGAAGGACTTTGTGTGCAAGCCAAGGACATCATCAACAGTCAACCAGGCAATTAACTCCATTGTAGCCTTCACTCCCTGCTTGCGCAGAAACTCAGTATTAGTCAGTGGTGAGAGCTCAGGGACTTTTCAGGTCTTTCCTGAGTACACACAAAGCTCTGGCCATGTGGACAGCTCTGTGCATGTGTATGGCCTTTTAGATTCTTCAAAATATGTCAGGGCCCCTAACGACGTTTTATTCTCTAGGATTTCCTTCTAAGCATATTGGTAACCTATTGTTTGTCTCAACTCCACCACCTCAGCTAGCCACAAAATTCAACAAGTGTCTGATTGTTTTTGACAGAAGTTCTCAGGAAAAAAGCTGTTAGCACTGGATGAACTTTGAGCCAGTTCAGATAAAGAGAACATTGCTTGTGAGATTTACTAGATAGATCAAGTAATGACAATTCTCTGGGAATGGGGCTTTGAAGGAACTCCAATTCTGTTTTCCTTCTTTAGTGATTTTCTCTGTGACATGGGGTTGTTGGTTTTCAAGGTTACTACAACCTGGGGAAAAAGGATGAGGAAAAAGCAAGTTAAAATGCTATAAAACTTATTATTCTTACTGATATTCAGCTATTTTTCTTCAATAAATGTTTCCCAGATTACTACAAGCCTTTGATTAATTTTCAGAGTTCTGAAAACAAGTTGATTTTGACAGTTTCTGTCAGTGTTCTCCTTTAAGAGATTCTTAACTCTGCCATTTTCACTGGTACCACCTTCCTTAACAGCATTTTCTGAAGCTTGAGAGTTTGTGATTTTGATGAAGTATAATTTTTTTATGACTTCTGCTTTTGATCTTGTAACTAAGATTTCTTTCTAACTCAGGATCATAAAGATTTTCTTCATATGTGTTCTTCTAGAAGATATATAGTTTTAGGTCATACATTTAGGTCTATGAACCATTTTGAATTAATTTCTGAATTACACATAGGGTGTAAGGTTGTGTGTGTGTGTGTGTGTGTGTACATTCTCAGTTGTGTCCCACTCTTTGCGACCCCTTGGACTGTAGCCCACCAGGCTCCTCTGTGCATGGGAATTCTCAAACAAGAATACTAGAGTGGGTTGCCATTTCTTTCTCCAGGGGATCTTCCCAACCCAGGGATCAAACCCACATCTCCTGCATTGCAGGCAGATTCTTTACTACTGAGTCACCGGGAAGCCTGGTATAAGGTTAGGGTTACATTAATCTCTTTGTATATGTATGTCCAATAGTCCTGCCACTTTGCATTGAAAAGATGATCCTTTCCAAATTAAACTATTGTGGTACTTTCTAAAGAAAATCAATTAACCATAAATTTATGGGTTTTTAAACTTTTTGTCCTTATTCCTCTACTTTCTTTACCCTGTTTACTTTTCAGCAGTTTGATTATGATTATGCTGTGTCTGGACATGAGTTCTTTGTTATTTCAAGTTCTAAATTTCTTTTCTATTCCAACTTTTGCTTTGTAGTTTTCACCGTTGTCATGTACTCTGTGTAGTCTCTCTAGTTTTATAGCTATATTCAATGGGAGAGGCAAGGTGAAGACCTTACCTGGAGAGAGAAGGTGAAGAATCTTACCTGAAGAGAGAATTCCTAATGGCTAATAAGTTTGAGGGCTTATTTGTACTAGTCCTTGTGCTTAGCATTTTGCACGTTAACTCATTTAAACCTTACAGTAGACCTATAAGATAGTATCTATATTACAGATAATGAAATAGAACTTCTGAAAGAATGAATTTCTCAAGGTCAGTTATTAAATAACCAGGCTAGAACTTAAATCTAGGTCTGTTCTTGACATGAAAGTCTGTGCTCTTGATCATGGTATTTGTATACATGATTTTAAAAGATTTTTTGTTTTTTTTTTAAGTGTGATTTTACTGTATCTTGAGATAACACTGTATTTATGTTTAAGTAATACATATCCCATTTTCTAATCTTAAATCAGTGGGAAAACAACATATAGTCTCCCTAGAAATATACTTCTTCTGAAATCTTAAACTCCAGTATCAGTTCAGTTGCTCAGTCGTGTCTGACTCTTTGCAGCCCCATGAATCGCAGCACGCCAGGCCTCCCTGGCCATCACCAACTCCTGGAGTACACTCAGACTCACGTCCATCAAGTCAGTGATGCCATACAGCCATCTCATCCTCAATTGTCCCCCTCTCCTCCTGCCCCCAATCCCTCCCAGCATCAGAGTCTTTTCCAATGAGTCAACTCTTCACATGAGGTGGCCAAAGTACTGGAGCTTCAGCTTCATCATCATTCCTTCCAAAGAAATCCCAGGGTTGATCTCCTTCAGAATGGACTAGTTGGATCTCCTTGCAGTCCATGGGACTCTCAAGAGTCTTCTCCAATACCACAATTCAAAAGCATCAATTCTTCAGCGCTCAGCCTTCTTTACAGTCCAACTCTCACATCCATACATGACCACTGGAAAAACCATAGCCTTGACTAGACGGACCTTAGTCGGCAAAGTAATATCTCTGCTTTTGAATATGCTATCTAGGTTGGTCATAACTTTTCTTCCAAGGAGTAAGTGTCATTTAATTTCATGGCTGCAGTCACCTCTGCAGTGATTTTGGAGTCCAGAAAAATGAAGTCTGACACTGTTTCCACTGTTTCCCTGTCTATTTCCCATGAAGTGATGGGACTGGATGCCATGGTCTTCGTTTTCGGAATGTTGAGCTTTAAGCCAACTTTTTCACTCTCCTCTTTCACTTTCATCAAGAGGCTCTTTAGTTCCTCTTCACTTTCTGCCATAAGGGTGGTGTCATCTGCATATCTGAGGTTATTGATATCTCTCCCAGCAATCTTGATTCCAGCTTGTGTTTCTTCCAGTATACTACTCTTAATCATAACCTTTCTCTTATCCTTCTGGCTCTCACAACTCTCTTAACAATCATTTTACCATTCCTTCAACCCTGTTAAAATCTCCAGCTCCTTGACCTTTCTTTTTCTCCCAATCTGTCATCCCCTTCCTGTTTCCTCTTCCTTTCACATCTCCCTTAGACTCCATCATGCATTATTTACCCAAGTTTTTGCCACTGAGTCATTTTCCTTGCTTCTTTTTTTGTGCATCATACCCACCCAGCAAATCTTCAACCCTGAATCAATCCAACTGCTTTCCTTCTTTATTGTTGCATGATGGATTTTGAGCACTACTAGAGAAAAGTAGTATAACTGTGTTGATTAGTGCCTCTACAAATTCCTCATCTCTGGTATCATCTAGAGCCTTCTTTCTTGTTTGGCAATGTCTCCTAGTCTCTGGTCAGCTCTGTTTCATTCCTTAAAAGTACTATTTTAGATCTTCATTACTATTTCCTATCCTATTGCTATTTCATTATTTTTAGCAGGTAGTCTTCTTTCCTGTTTCAAAGGAAACAATGCCATCAGTAAGAACCTTCCTCTACTTTCTACCTGACTCTGCTAACTTCTGTATCCTAGCTATCATCTTCTTCCATTTCAGCTCAGTGCTGAGGACATCCTTCCTGCCAAAGGTTACTATTTATTCCTTTGTGCTAGATCCTCTCCCTCTTATCTCCCCAGGGACCTCAGTCAGCTATCCCCAATATTACTTCTTTCCTTTCAGAAATTCACATGATTTGTATCATTTGCCAGTGTCCATGGTGTACATACTCCTACTGTGAACTATCTTTTAAAAAGTGATAAAAACAAAAAAATACCCTTCAGTTGTTTTGCCACTTGAGCAAATAATACGTTTAGATTCCCTCCCTTCACTGTGTACCGTAACAAGTAGCAATTGGTAACAATGAAATATAAAACTTGAAGCCCAGAAAAGATAGGATTAAAGTACATATATTAATATTTTTAATATCCAAATGGGAAAATATTTTTCCAGTATTTAATGAAAAATTTTAAACTCACAGAAATGTTGAAAGAATTTTATCACAAACACCCAGTGATGGCTGTCTAGATTATATCATTAATATTTTACTGATTTGTCACATCTGTCTATCCATCTATTAAACCATCTTACTTTATTGATTTAATTAAATGGATCACCAATATAAACACATATACCCCTAAATATGTCAGTATATATATATTGTTAGCTAAAAATATATATTAACATTTTTTCTTTTGATGTAAAATTTCCATGCAATGAAATGCACAAACCTTAAGTATTCATTTGCTGACTTTTGACTTGTGTATACATTTTTGTAGTGATATGTGAGCAAATATTTAGCAGCCAGCTCTCTAGGAAAAAAGATTCTTATCTGTATTATTTGCCAGTTCATGATATACATATTCCCACAATGGCCAATTTCAAGGTACTGATGTGTTATCACACAATCATTGGACCGACCATGTTCAACATACCTGCCTCTGTGTGACCTAACACATAAAAGGTTACCATCACCCCTAGAAAGTTTCATCATACTTCTTCTCAGTAACTCCCACTCCATTCTCCCGGAGGCAACTAGTATTTTTATTTTTTTCCATTATAGGTTAGTTTTGCCTGTTATAAAACTTCAGATAGCTGTAACCATACGCTTATATTCTTTGTGTAACATTCTTTAACTTACACAATGTTATAATGTATGTTTTTGAGATTCATTAATACCGTGTGTATCAATAATTTTGCCTTCCTCTATGAAGCAGAATTTCTTGGAAGAGTTTTCTAAAATCAATGTTAGTTTTCTAATGCTACCATAACAAATCTAGTGGCTTAGGACAACAGAGATTTATCCTCTCATGGTGGCTAGAAGTCTGAAATCAAGGTGTTGAAAGGCTGTGCTCTTTCCTAAGGTTCTAGAAGAGGATCCTTCTTCATCTCTTCTAGCTTCTGGTGATTGCCAGCATTCCTTGGTGTTCCAAAAGCATCATTGTAGTCTCTGCCTCTGTTATAACGTGACAGTCTCCTTCTGTGTCTGTGTTTCTGTGTCTGCACATACTTAGTGCTGTCACATCCGACTCGTTGTGACCGCATGGACTGTAGCCCGTCAGGCTCCTCTGTCCATGGCATTTCCCAAGCAAGAATACTGGAGTGGGTTGCAATTTCCTCCTGCATGGGGATCTTTCTGACCCAGGGATTGAACCTGAGTCTCCTGCTTGGCAGATGAATTCTTTACCTCTGTGAGCCACCTGGGAAGCCATGTCTTTACATAGCATTCTTATTAACGACACTAGTCTTTGGATTTAGGATCCATCCTAATCCAGTATGGCCTATGTTAACTAATTATATCTGTCAACTCCCTATTTCCGAATAAAATCACATATTGAGAAGCTGAATGGACATGAATTTTGAGGGTTCACTATTCAACCCAGTATAATCAGCCCTCTGGCCTCCTCCATGAATTCATATCTGTCTTACATGCAAATACATTCACCTCATCACAACATCCCCTAAAGTCTTAACCTATTTCAGCATCAAGTGTAAGTCCCAAACCTCATCTAAATATTAACTCAAAAAGTCTGAAATCGCATTATCTAATTCATCTAAATCAGGTGTTGGTGGACTCTTGAGTATGTTCATCGGCAAAAGTTCCTTCTGTCCAGAGACCTGTGAAACTAGGCAATGGTGAGACAGGCGTACGGTAGGCATTCCCATTCTGAAAGGGCAAAAAGGAAAGAATAAAGGGGTTACTGTTCTAAAGCAAGTTAGGAGCCCGCAAGGAAAATTCCATTGAATTTCAAGGCCTAAGAGTAATGTTTCGGCTTCGGGGCTCTGTCCTGTGGTTGCCAGGGGTAGCCTTGCTCTCTGGGTACTCTGGGACAGCTCCATCATCTTAGCCTACCAGGCCAGCTGCAGCCTCACCCTCTCTGGCTTTTGCAGCTTCATTTTACCTTCCTTCATTTTAGCTTGTCTCTGTCACTTTTATATCAGGCTGGCACTGTTTCTGCTCGTATAAAATCCTTATAAACCTTCTTGGTTTCTTGTGTATGTCAAAAGAGCCACACCATTACATATGAGGATTCTGGACAGATTCTTTCTGGATAACCCGTTGTCTGTTCCTGGCTTCTTCTGAAAAGGTTGACTGTATCCATGAGTCACATACATAATCTCTTCAGTGAAAGATTGTCTAGAGTTTGTCTAGCCACAAAGCATTGGCCCTTTTTCTAGGGCTATCTAGATTGGCTCAGAATTCTCCAGATCATCAAGTTCTGAATTTCTTTTTAAATAGGTACTTACTCAATTTAAGTCACTCCTCTCTCATTTTACAATTATCAGTGACAAACCAGGCTACATCTTTCCCACTTTGCTTGGAAATCTCTTCAGCTAAATATAGAAGAGATACCCCACGTCCAAGGTAAGAGAAACCCAAGTAAGACGGTAGGCACTGAGAACGGGCATCAGAGGGCAGACAGACTGAAACCACGATCACAGACAACTAGCCAATCTGATCACATGGACCACAGCCTTGTCTAAATCAATGAAACTAAGCCATGTTGTGTGGGGCCACCCAAGACAAAGGGGTCATGGTGGGGAGGTCTGACAGAATGTGGTCTACTGGAGAAGGGAATGGTAAATCACTTTAGTATTCTTGCCTTGAGAACCCCAAGAACAGTATGAAAGGCAAAAAGATAGGACACCGAAAGATTAACTCCCCAAATCAGTAGGTACCCAATATGCTACTGGAGATCAGTGGAGAAATAACTCCAGAAAGAATGAAGGGATGGAGCCAAAGCAAAACAACACCCAGATGTGGATGTGACTGGTGATAGAAGCAGTTTGATCCTGTAAAGAGCAGTACTGCATAGGAACCTGGAATGTTAGGTCCATGAATCAAGGCAAATTGGAAGTGGTCAAACAGGAGATGGCAAGAAGGAATACTGACATTCTAGGAATCAGCAAACTAAGATGGACTGGAATGGATGAATTTAACTCAGATGACCATTATATCTACTACTGCTGGCAGGAATCCCTTAGAGGAAATGGAGTGGCCATCATGGTCAACAAAAGAGTCCGAAATGCAGTACTTGGATATAATCTCAAAAATGACAGAATGATCTCTGTTCATTTCCAAGGCAAACCATTCAATATCACAGTTATCTAAGTCTATGCCCCAACCAGTAACTCTGCAGAAGCTGAGGTTGAACAGTTCTATGAAGACCTACACGATCTTCTAGAACTAACACCCCAAAAAGATGTCCTTTTCATTATAGGGGACTGGAATGCAAAAGTAGGAAGCCAAGAAACACCTGGANCTGGGGAGGCCTTACAAATAGCTGTGAAAAGAAGAGAAGCAAAAACCAAAGGAGAAAAGGAAAGATATACCCATTTGAATGCAGAGTTCCAAAGAATAGCAAGGAGAGACAAGAAAGTCTTCCTCAGCGATCAATGCAAAGAAATAGAGGAAAACAATAGAATGGGAAAGACAAGAGATCTCTTAAACAAAATCAGAGATACCAAGGGAACATTTCATGCAAAGATAGGCTCAATAAAGGACAGAAATGGTATGGACTTAAGAGATGCAGAGGAAGAGGTGGCAAGAATACACGGAAGAACTGTACAAAAAAGATCTTCACGACCCAGATAATCACAATGGTGTGATTACTCACACTCACCAAGAGCCAGACATCCTGGAATGTGAAGTCAAGTGGGCCTTAGGAAGCATCACTACGAACAAAGCTAGTGGAGGTGATGGAATTCCAGTTGAGCTATTTAAAATCCTGAAAAATGACACTGTGAAAGTGCTGCACTCAATATGCCAACAAATGTGGAAAACTCAGCAGTGGCCACAGGACTGGCAAAGGTCAGTTTTCATTCCAATCCCAAAGAATGCTGAAACTACCACACGATTGCACTCGTCTCACATGCTAGCAAAGTAATCCTCAAAATTCTCCAAGACAGGCTTCAACAGTACGTGATCCGTGAACTTCCATATGTTCAAGCTGGATTTAGGAAAAGCAGAGGAACCAGAGATCAAATTGACAACATCTGCTGGATCATTGAAAAAGCAAGAGAGTTCCAGGAAAGCATCTATTTCTGCCTTATTGACTATGCCAAAGCCTTTGACTGTGTGGATCACAATAAAGTGTGGGAAATTCTGAAAGTGATGGGAATACCAGGCCATGTGACCTGCCTCTTGAGAAACCTGTATGCAGGTCAGGAAGCAACAGTTAGAACTGGGCATGGAACAACAGAGTGGTTCCAAATAGGAAAAGGAGTACATCAAGGCTGTATATTGTCACCCTGCTTATTTAACATATATGCAGAGTACATCATGAGAAACTCTGGACTGGAAGAAACACAAGCTGAAATCAAGATTGCCAGGAGAAATAACAATATCCTCAGATATGCAGATGACACCACCCTTATGGCAGAAAGTGAAGAGGACCTAAAAAGCCTCTTGATGAAAGTGAAAGAAGAGAGTGAGAAAGTTGGCTTAAAGCTCAACATTCAGAAAACGGAGATCATGGCATCTGGTTCCATCCCTTCATGGCAAATAGATGGGGAAACAGTAGAAACAGTGGCTGACTTTATTTTTCTGGGCTCCAAAATCCCTGCAGATGGTGATTGTAGCCATGAAATTAAAAGACACTTACTCCTTGGAAGGAAAGTTATGACCAACCTAGATAGCATAATAAAAAGCAGAGACATTACTTTAGATGGACATTACAACAAAGGTCCATCTAGTCAAGGCTATGCTTTATCCAGTGGTCATGTATGGATATGAAAGTTTGACTATAAAGAAAGCTGAGTGCCGAAGAATTGATACTTTTGAACTGTGGTGCTGGAGAAGACTCTTGAGAGTCCCTTGGACTGCAAGGAGATCCAACCAGTCCATCCTAAAAGAGATTTGTCTAGTCAAGGCTATGGTTTTCCCAGTAGTCATGTATGGATGTGAGAGATGGACTATAAAGAAAGCTGATTGCCAAAAAATTGCTGCTTTTGAACTGTGGTGTTGAAGAAGACTCTTGAGAGTCCCTTGGACTGCAAGGAGATCCAACCAGTCCATTCTAAAGGAGATCAGTCCTGGATGTTCATTGCAAGGACTGATGAAGCTGAAACTCCAATAGTTTGGCCATCTGATGTGAAAAGCTGACTCATGTGAAAAGACCCTGATGCTGGGAAAGATTGAGGGCAAGAGGAGAAGGGACAACAGAGGATGAGTTGGTTGGATGGCATCACTGACACAATGGATATGGGTTTGGATGGACTCTGGGAGTTGGTGATGGACAGGGAGGCCTGGCGTGCTGTAGTTCATGGTGTTGCAAAGAGTCAGACAGGACTGAGCAACTGAACTGAACTGAACTGAACTGAAATATGCAAGTTCGTCATTTAAATTAAACTTTCTACCCAGCACGAGAACTCAATTCAGCCAAGTTTCTGCCACATGATAACAAAGATCACCTTTCTTTCAGTGTTCAATAGCATGTTCATCATTTCCTTCTAAGGCTTCACCAGCAGTACTTTTAATGTTCTTATCTCTAGCAAAGTTTTGTTCATGATGATATTGGTGTTCTCTAAGATGATAGAAGTTGACAGAAGTTTTCTTTACTGTCCTCTTTACTTCCTTCTGAGCACTCACCAGAACTGGAATTAGCATTCATTTTTCTACCAATGGTCCCTTCAAAGTAACTGATCTTTTACTATCAAGCACCTCAAAAATTCTTCCAATCACTACCCATTCAGTTCAGTTTAGTTGCTCAGTCATGTCCGACCGTTTGTGACCCCATGAATCGCAGCACACCAGGCCTCCCTGTCCATCACCATCTCCCGGGGTTCACTCAGACTCACGTCCATCGAGTCCGTGATGCCATCCAGCCATCTCATCCTTGGTCGTCCCCTTCTCTTCCTGCCCCCAATCCCTCCCAGCATCGAGTCTTTTCCAATGAGTCAGCTCTTCGCATGAGGTGGCCAAAGTACTGGAGTTTCAGCCTTAGCATCATTCCTTCCAAAGAAATCCCAGGGCTGATCTCCTTCAAAATGGACTGGTTGGATCTCCTTGCAGTCCAAAGGACTCTCAAGAGTCTTCTCCAACACCACACTTCAAAAGTATCAATTCTTTGGTGCTCAGCCTTCTTCACAGTCCAACTCTCACATCCATACATGACCACTGGAAAAACCATAGCCTTGACTAGATGGACCTTAGTCGGCAAAGTAATGTCTCTGCTTTTCAATATGCTATCTAGGTTGGTCATAACTTTTCTTCCAAGAAGTAAGCGTCTTTTAATTTCATGGCTGCAGTCACCATCTGCAGTGATTTTGGAGCCCCCCAAAATAAATTCTGACACTGTTTCCCCATCTATTTCCCATGAAGTGATGGGACCAGATGCCATGATCTTCATTTTCTGATGTTGAGCTTTAAGCCAACTTTCTCACTCTCTTCTTTCACTTTCATCAAGAGGCTTTTTAGTTCTTCTTCACTTTCTGCCGTAAGGGTGGTGTCATCTGCATATCTGAGGTTATTGATATTTCTCCTGGCAATCTTGATTCCAGCTTGTGTTTCTTCCAGTCCAGCGTTTCTCATGATGTACCTCTACCCATTATCCAATTTCAAAATCACTTCTACAGTTTTAGTTGTTAGTTTCCCAGGATTGCTTTAACAAAATACCACAAACTGGATGGCTTAAAACAACAGAAATTTATTCTTTCACAGTTCTGGAGGCTAGTTCAAATCAAAGGTGGCAAGGTTGGCTTCTTCTCAGAGGCTGTGAGGATGAAATCTGCTTGACACCTCTCTCCTAGCTTCTAGTGGTTGCTGACAGTCCTTGGCTTCTAGATGTTTCACCTGTCTCTGCTCCTATCATCATATTATATTCTCCATGTGTGTCTGTGTCTTCACATGGTCTTCTTAAAAGGACATAAGTCATTGAATTTAGGGTCCACTCTAATCCACCAGACCTCATTTTACCTAATTATATATGCAAATACCCTATTTCCAAATAAGATTACATTCTGAGGTTCTGGACATGTGGATGTTTCCTTTTGTGGTGGTTAAGTATCTGTGCTGCTACTGTGATCATTATTAGTTTCTGGGGCTCTAAGAGTGGAGTTAAGGCATGAAGAGTTTCCACATCTTCAGCTTTAATGATGTAAACTCTTTTATGAAGGAATTGTCCCAAGTTAAAATTCCACAACCATGTGTGAAGGTTCAGGTTGCTCTATATCTCTGTCCATGCTAGGTATTGTCAAACTGTTAGGTATTTGCTTGTATTTTATTGTATTCTTTTTCCCCTTTCTGAACACTTAGCATTCATTTTTATTACTTTCTATTTTTTTAATCTTTAGTAAAGTGTTATTTTCCATGCTTTCTATTTTTAAGATTTTAAACGTGGAGAAAAATTGAAAGAATAGTACATCTATACCCCTCACCTACATTTAACAACTGTTGGTATTTTGCCACATTTGCTTTATGTTTCTGTTCATCTGCATGAGAATGGTGTATATGTGTATGTGTGGTTTGTTTATTGCTTAACTATTTGAAAATAAGAGACATTAAGTTTTACTCCTAAATACTTTGTTATGTATCTCCTAAGAACACATCCTCCTATGTTATCACAGTATTATGATCACTCTTAAAATAGTTAACACTGTTAAAATAATATTATCTAAAAGTTTATAATTAGATTTCTCAATTTTAAATCCGGGATGCAGTCAGGGATCACACGTTGCATTTAATTTGCTTAAGGACAGTTTCCCTGACTGTGTGTGTATGTGTATGTGCATGCAAGTGACTTTCTGTCTGTGTGTCTGGTTTTCAGGAGATTGATAGTTTTCAGGAGTCTAGGTCTATGTTGTTTGTTTCAACTGATTTTAGTTTTATTTTCTTGATATCTAATGAGGTCAGAAACCTTCTCAGACATTTATTGACCATTCAGATGGCCTCCTTTGTGAAATGGCTCTTTAGTTCTTTTGCCCATTAGGAAATGTAGAAATGTCTTTTTCCTGCATGAATATCTTTCCATCTGATTGTATCTGTGTCCAGATGCAGTCTCTTTTCTTTTTAAAAAACTTTTTAAAATTTTATATTAGAGTATAGCCGATTAACTATGTTGTGATAGTTTCAGGTGGATAGCAAAGAGACTCAGCCATACATATACATGTATCCATTCTCCCCCAATTCCTATCCTATCCAGGCTGCCACATAACATTGAGCAGAGTTCCCTGTGCTATACCTTGTTGGTTATTCATTTCAAATATAGCAATGTGTATAACTAGTGAGGACCTACTGTGCAGCACAGGGAACTCTGCTCAATGTTATGTGGCAGCCTGGATAGGATGGGTATTGGGGGAGAATGGATACATGTATATGTATGGCTGAGTCTCTTTGCTGTCCACCTGAAACTTTCACAACATAGTTAATGGGCTATACTCCAATACAAAATAAAAAGTTCAAAAATAAGTAAGTAAAGTGATGTGTACATGTTCATCCCAAACTAACTAAATATTCAGATGCAGTCTTGTTTCAGAGGTCACTAAGCATTTATCAAAACAACAGTTCAACCCCAAAGCCCTAGGATATGTATAGCAGATCTCAGTGATTACTACTTACTTCAGTACTGCTATAGAGAAGAGGATGTTGGAAACGTGTTGTGATTATATGTCATGAATAGTCCATCTCCAAATTTCATCTCTAATCTTATATGCATTTCTTATAAATTTGTACAAGTTCTTTATCATTTTGCATACTTACTTTTTGTCAGCTTATATGTGTTGAAATTATCTATTCCCATTCTTTGGCTTTTCATTTCACTGCCTTTATGGTATCTTTTGATGAATCAAAAGTTCTTCATTTTTATGTAATAAAATGTATTAATTTCTCATTTCTCCTTAGTACTTTTGTATTTTGATTAATCAGTCCTTCCCTGCATAAACTCAGGAAAATACTGTCCTTTATTCTAAAAGCTTTATGATTTTTTCCTTTCACATTTGTCATTAAATTATCAATTTATATTTGTAATATGAAATAAGGATTCCAGTTTCTTTTTTTTCATATATAGATAACCTTCTATCCCAACACCATATATTGAAAATATTGTCCCTGCACTATTATAGTATTTCTAGCTCTGTCATATATCAGCTATTCATATATGCATGGGTGTTCTTCTGGGTTCCTTTGATCTTCTTAAATTTTACAAAATCAGTATCATAAGTTTAGCTTTTTTATGTCTTGATACCTTGTACAGCGGAAGGACAATTTCTTCCACCTTGTTCTTCAAAAGAGTTTTATCTACTTTTGGCACTTTGCTTTTCCATGGAAATGTTAGAATCAGCTCATCAAGTGTACATACACACGCATGCACACATTTACAAACATATACTCTCTCTGATGTGATTTTGATTTGAGTTTCCATCAAAGAAATCAGTTAAGGACAATTGACATAATTATAATATGTATCTTCAAATCTTGGAATGTAAATATGATATATTTTTTCATTCATTCAGTTGTTCTTTAATTTTTCAGTATATTTTCTTTATTCTGTCTCTTATAACATTTTATGAAACTGATTAGTTTTGTTTTAATTTTTAAAGCAGCTTTTGTTGTTTAGTTGCTGAATTGTGTTCTCACCTCTTTGGGACCCCGTGGGCGGCAGCACGCCAGGCTTCCCTGTCCTTCATTATTTCCTGGAGTTTGCTCAAACTCATGTCTGTTGATTTGATGATGTCATCCAATCATCTCATCCTCTGCCTCTCTCTTCTTTTGCCTTCAATCTTTCCCAGCATCAGAGTCTTTTCCAGTCTCCTCTGTTCATCAGGTGGCCAAAGTATTGGAGGTACAGCTTTAGCATCAGTCCTTCCAATGAATATTCAGGGTTGATTTCCTTTAGGATTGACTGGTTTGACCTCTTTGCAGTCCAAGGGACTCTCAGGAGTCTTCTCCAGCACCACAGTTTGAAAGCATTAATTCTTCAGTGCTCAGTCTTCTTTATGGTCCAGCTATCACATCTCTACATGACTACTGGGAAACCGTAGCTTTGACTAGACAGACCTTTGTCAGCAAAATGATGTCTCCGCTTTTTAATATGATGTCTAGGTTTGTCATAACTTTCCTTCCAAGGAAGCATTTTTTCATTTCATGACTTCAGTCACCATCTTCAGTGATTTTGGAGCCCGGGAAAATAAAATCTGTCACTGTTTCTACTTTTTCCCTTTCTATTTGCCATGAAGTGATGAGAGCAGATGCCATGATCTTAGTTTTTTGAATGTTGAGTTTTAAGTCAACTTTTTCACTCTCCTCTTTCATTCTCATCAAGAGGCCCATATTCCCCCCATAAAGAGGTATAAGGCAGGTAAGGTAGTCTGGTATTCCCATCTCTTTAAGAGTTTTCCACAGTTTGTTATGATGCACACAGTCAAAGTCTTTAGTGTAGTCAACAAAACAGAGGTAGATGTTTTTCTGGAATTTCCTTGTTTTCTCTATGATCCAGCAAATGTTGGCAGTTTGATCTCTTGTTCCTCTGCCTTTTTGAAACCCAACTTGTACATCTGGAAGTTCTCAGTTCGTGTACTACTGAAGCCTAGCTTGAAGGATTTTTTTTTTTTTTTTTTACTTTACAATATTGTATTGATTTTGCCATACATCAGCACGAATCCACCACGGGTGTACACATGTTCCCCATCCTGAATCCCCCTCCCACCTCCCTCCCTGTACCATCCCTCTGGGTCATCCCAGTACACCAGCCCCAAGCATCCTGTATCCTGCATCGAACCTGGACTGGCGATTCATTTCTTATATGATATTATACATATTTCAATGCCATTCTCCCAAATCATCCCCCCTCCCTCTCTCCCACAGAGTCCAAAAGACTGTTCTATATATCTGTGTCTCTTTTGCTATCTCTCATACAGGGTTATCATTACCGTCTTTCTAAATTCCATATATATGCATTAGTATACTGTATTGGTGTTTTCTTTCTGGCTTACTTCACTCTGTATAATAGACTCAATGGAGTATTACTCAGCCATTAAAAAGAATACATTTGAATAGTTCTAATGAGGTTGATGAAACTGGAGCTTATTATACAGAGTGAAGTAAGCTTGAAGGATTTTGAGCATAACCTTACTAGCATGCAAAATGAGTGCAATTGTGTGGTAGTTTGAACATTCTTTGGCACTGCCTTTCTGTGGGATTGGAATGAAAACTGACTTTTTCTAGTCCTGTGGCCATTGCTGAATTTTCCAAATTTGCTGACATATTGAGTGCAGCACTTTAACAACATCATCTTTTAGGATTTGAAATAGCTCAGCTGGAATTCCACACCTCCACTAGCTTTGTAGTAATGCTTCCTAAGTCCCACTTGACTTCACATTCCAGGATGTCTGCCTCTAGGTGAGTGACCACACCATTGTGGTTATCCTGGTCATTAAGACCTTCTTCATATAGTTTCTTCTGTGTATTCAATTTACATATGATGAAATTCACCTATTGTGTTCAATTAGGTACTTTTTATTAAGTTTATTGAATAGTACAGTCATTACTACATCCAGTTTTTGGACTTTTCCTTGACTTTGTAAAATTCCCTTGAACTGACTTGTAGTAAATAAATTCCCATGTCTACCCTACAGCTTTGTCTCTATGAACATATCATTTCTAAATATTTCATATAAATAGAATCTTACAATATTTGATGTTTGAAAATTTGCTTCTTTCAGGCGGCATGGTGTTTTTGAAGTTTGCTCATGTTGTAGCATGTATCAGTAATTCATTCCTTTTTATTGCTAAATAGTTTTCCATTGATAGATATACCACTTTTTGTTTATCCCTTCACCACTTGATGACACCAAGTTGTTTCCACTTTGGGGCTGTTATGAAAAATGCTATAAACATTCATTTGCAAGTTTTTGTGTGGATATGTTTTCATTTCTCTTGAGTGAATATTTTCCGGGTCAAACTCTATGTACAAATGTTTAAGGAACTGCCGAATGGTTTTCCAATATGAAAGTATCATTTTACCTTCTCATCAGTGATGTATGAACATTCCTGCANGGGCTGTTATGAAAAATGCTATAAACATTCATTTGCAAGTTTTTGTGTGGATATGTTTTCATTTCTCTTGAGTGAATATTTTCCGGGTCAAACTCTATGTACAAATGTTTAAGGAACTGCCGAATGGTTTTCCAATATGAAAGTATCATTTTACCTTCTCATCAGTGATGTATGAACATTCCTGCATCTCTATGTCATTGCCAACAATTGTTATTGCATATTTTTTATTCAGCTTTTCTTGGTGGGTGTGCACTGGTATCTAATTTTAGTTTTATTTTTAATTTCTGTAATAAATAATCTTGATGCTATTTCATGTGTTTATGAGCCATTCGTATGTCTTTTTTGATGAAATGTCTATTCAAATCTTTTACCCAGGTTTTTTTTTTTTTTGCTTTTTTATTATAATTTTTTTTAATTGAAGGATAATTGCTTTATAGAATTTTGTTGTTTTCTTTCAAACTTCAACATGAATCAGCTATAGGTATACATATATCCCCTCCCTTTTGAACCTCTCCCATCTCCCTCCCCATCCCACCCCTCCAGGGTGATACAGGGTCCTGTTTGAGTTTCCTGAACCATACAGCAAATTCTTGTTGGCTATCTATTTTACATATGGTAATGTAAGTTTCCATGTTACTCTTTCCATACATCTCACCCTCTCCTTCCCTCTCCCCATGTCCATAAGTCTATTCTCTATGTCTGTTTCTCCATTGCTGCCCTGTAAATAAATTCTTCTGTACCATTTTTCTAGATTCCATATATATGCGTTAGAATATGATATTTATCTTTCTCTTTCTGACTTACTTCACTCTGTATAATAGGCTCAAGATTCACCCACCTCATTAGAACTGACTCAAATGTGTTCCTTTTTATGGCTGAGTAATATTCCATTGTATATTTGTACCACAGCTTCTTTATCCATTTATCTGTCGACAGACATCTAGGTTGCTTCCATGTTCTAGCTATTGTAGATAGTGCTGCAGTGACAATGGGATACATGTGTCTTTTTCAATTTTGGTTTCCTCAGGGTATATGCCTAGGAGTGGGATTGCGCGTCATATGGTTGTTTTATTCCTGGTTTTTAAAGGAATCTCCATACTGTGTTCCATAATGGCTGTATCAATTTATATTCCTACCAACAGTGCAAGAGGGTTTCCTTTTCTCCACACCCTTTCCAGTATTTCTTACTTGTAGACTTTTTGATGATGACCATTCTGACTGGTGAGAGGTAATATCTCTTTGTAGTTTCAATTTGCATTTCTCTAATAATGAGCAACGTTGAGCATCTTTTCATGTGTTAGCCATCTGTATGTCTTCTTCGGAGAAATGTCTGTTTAGGTCTCTCCTCCTTTTTGACTGGGTTGTTTGTTTTTCTGACATTGAGTTGTATGAGCTGCTTGTATATTTTAGAAATTAATCCTTTGTCAGTTGTTTCATTTGCTATTATTTTCTCCCATTCTGAGGGTTGTCTTATCACCTTGCTTATAGTTTCCTTTGCTGTGCCAAAGCTTTTAAGTTTAATCAGGTCCCACTTGTTTCCTTTTGTTTTTATTTCCATTACTCTAGGAGGTGGGTCATAGAGGATCTTGCTTTGATTTGTGTCATCAAGTCTTCTGCCTAAGTTTTCCTCAGTTTTTGATTGGATTGTTTGCTTTCTTAGTATTGAGTGGTGAATGTTCTTTGTATATTCTGAATGCAAGTCTTTTACAAGACATATGCTTTGCAAATATTTTCTTCCAGTCTATTTCTTTTTATTTTCTTAATAATGTATTTTGAAGAACAAATTTTTTAAGTTTTAATGAAATTCAATTTATTAATTTGTTCTTTTATGACTTATGCTTTTGGTATTGTATCTTGCTGAATTCAAGGTCAGAAAGAGATTCTCCTATGTTTTCTTCTAGAATATTTATAGTTTTAGCCTTTACAGTTACATTTATTATCTATTTTAAGTTTATTTTTCTGTGTTAAGATAAAGGATCCAAGTTCATATTGTTTGAATATCCAGTTGTCCCAGCATTGTTTCGTGCGAAGATTATTATTTCCCCATTGAATTGTCCCTGCACTTTTGCAGAAAATGGTGATGGTGGTTTAGTCACTAAGTCATGTCCAACTCTTGCAACCCTGTGACTATAGCCACCAGACTCCACTGTCCATGGGATTTCCCAGACAAGAATACTGGAGTGGGTTGCTATGTCCTTCTCCAGGGTATCTTCCTGACCCAGGGATTGAACCTGGATCTCCTGCAGTGCAAGAAGATTATTTACTGACTGAGCCACCAAGGAAGATTTTTTGTAGAAAAATCAGTTGATCAAAAATATAAGTGTTTATTTCTGGGCACTCAGTTTGGTTTCCCTGATCTATATGCCAGTATACATGCCTGTCCTTACACTCTGAACCTCCTTACCTTTATAGTAAGTTTCAAAATCAGATAGTATAATTCCTCTAATTTTGTTTCTCTTTCTCAGAATTGCTTTGGTGATTCTAGGTCCTTTATATTTCCATGTAAATTTAGAAGCAGCTTGTCAATTTTTCTACAAAAAAAAAAGGCCTGCTGGAATTTTTATAAGGACTGTACTGAATCCGTAATTCAATTTTGGGGAAATTTCCATTTTAATAATATTGAATATTCTAGTCCGTGAGTATGGAAGGTATCTTCCTTTATTTTGATTTTCTATAATTTATTTCAGCAATAGTGAGAGCAGACATCCTTGCCTTGTTCCCAGTCTTAGGGGGAAAACATTCCATTTTTAACCATTAACTATGATCTTACCTCTAGATTTTTTGTGCATACTTTTAGAAATATATTACTTTCTTATGAGTGCTGTAACTAATTACCATAAATTTAACAGCTTAAAGCAACACAGAATTTTTCTCTTACAGTTGTAGAGGTCAAGTCCTAAAATCAAGGTGTTCACAGGGCTGTATTCCTTCTGGGGTTCTCTAGGGGAGCCTTTTTCAGCTTCTGGAATCCACTTGCATTTCTTGGTTCATGGCCCCTTCCTCACATTACTCTTACCTCTACTTCCATCCTACATTTCCTACTGTTTCTGACCCTTCTTCCTCCTTCTTGTAAGGACCCTTATAATTACATTGGGCCACCTCCATAATCAGTGACAATCACATCTGCAGAGTCCCTTTTACCATGCAACATTTTCAAAGATCTCAGGGTGCAGGGTGCAGACATCTTTGGTGCCTACCCCATGCAAGTTGAAGAGGTTCCCTTCTATTCCTAGTTATTTGAGAGCTTTTTGAAAATCATGAATGCATGTTAGATTTCGTTTACTGCTTTTTTTTTGCACCTACTGTAGTGAGTATGTGGTTTAAAGTTTTAGTCTGTTAATATGACATTTTATTAACTGTTCTTTATATGTAAAAACAATCGTTCATTCCTGAGATAAACCCACTTAAAAGTATATCATTATAATCATTTTTATATGTTGCTGGATTAAGCTTGCTAATATTTTATTGAGGATTTTTTGTCTGTTTTCATGAGAGATACTGGCCTGTGATTTTTCTTTGTGGTATCTTTTTAAACTTTGGTTTCAGTGTAACAATGACATAATAGATACGTTGGAAAATGTTACCTCCTCCTTTATTTTCTGAAAGTGTACAGGATTGATATTATTTCTTAAATATTTGGTAGAATTCACCAGTGAAACCATCTGAATCTGGATCTTTTTTTGTGAGCAGTTTGTTGACCACTAATTCAAGCTCTCTTATTATAATGTTTTCAGCTATTCTTTTTCTTCTTAAGACTGCTTTGGTAATTCATATCTTCCTAGGAATTTGTTCACTCATCTAAGCTTTCTCATTTGTTGGCCTAAAGTTATATATAATTTTCCCTTTTGTTTCTATTGGTATAGGATCAGTAATGATGCCTCCCTTTTAATTCTTGACTTTAGTCATTTTTGTCTTCCTTATTTTCTTGGTTTGTCTAGCTAAGCATTTGCCATTTTGTTAATCTTTTCTTGGTTTCTCTAGCTAAGAATTTGCCATTTTGTTAATCTTTTCAAAGAACCAGCTTTTGGTTTCATTGATTTTTCTCCTGTTTTCTGTTGCACTGATTCTGTAATCTGCAGTCTGTAAAATTACCACTGACATGTGGTATTGGTATTCTTTTTATTTTTTTCCAATATGGTATTCCCTTCTTAATTAGTATTTCCCTGAATTCTGATATTGAGCCAAAATTTGCTGACTTTTGTTGTAATATAGGATTTTATTATATAAACGTGCTACAGTTTTATAATTGATTCTTCTTAGATGGACATTTATAAGCAGGTCAGGTGGTCTGGGATTCCCATCTCTTTCAGAATTTTCCACAGTTTATTGTGATCCACACAGTCAAAGGCTTTGGCATAGTCAATAAAGCAGAAATAGATGTTTTTCTGGAACTCTCTTGCTTTTTCCATGATCCAGTGGATGTTGGCAATTTGATCTCTGGTTCCTCTGCCTTTTCTAAAACCAGTTTGAACATCTGGAAATTCACAGTTCACGTATTGCTGAAGCCTGGCTTGGAGAATTTTGAGCATTATTTTACTAGCATGTGAGATGTGTGCAATTGTGCGGTAGTTTGAGCATTCTTTGGCATTGCCTTTCTTTGAGATTGGAATGAAAACTGACCTTTTCCAGTCCTGTGGCCACTGCTGAGTTTTCCAAATTTGCTGGCATATTGAGTGCAACACTTTCACAGCATCATCCAAGGTGTCTAGACTCCCCCAAAAGGTGTAATCATCTACTAAAGATTAACATAAATAAAGCACTAATTCCATTCCAGAATTTGTAGACCCCAATGAAATGCAAGTATGTGTTCACTAGGCAATTTATATAATGATGTTAATCACTATTTTAAATTTTGAATTATTCAGATGCTATCTGAATAATTTTTAGATTATTCAGATAGCATCTGAATAATTTTAATTTATTCTAATGTTGAATTGTTTCTTATTTTGAATTATTCAGATACTATCAGCACTAGAGTGGTGAGGGTAGACATTCTTATCCCCTTATCATTTTAACATGTTAGAAATCTCCAAAATCAAGACAACAATTAGACATTGTGCCCTAAATTCATTTCACTGTCTATCGGGGTTCTCTGAGGAAATATACATTCTTGAAGAACAATACTAAATAATGCAAAATTAAATGGCTTCTTGAATCAAGGTAGTATAGATTCTGAGATAAGTCAGATTTGGGGCTAAATTCCAGAGCCACAGTTATTTATGATCTACCTAATATGTGTCATATATGAGATGTGGAATAAAAAAGATAGTTCCCTGGCCATTGTCAAACCTACATTCAATGACCTAACTAGTAAATAAGAAATTTATAATAAGTCATGTATTATTAACACATTATTGACAAGGGATTTTTGCAGAAACTAACACCTGTGGTCAACAATTTTTTTGTAAGTGAATGCTGAACTATTTCTGGTCAAACACATTCAATAACAAATGATGCGTTAATACATCTCCTGTCAATAAGCTGTTTAAGTGCTATTGAAAAATACTAAAGAGGTGGGGAAAGAATGATGGCACTATTTTAGATAGTGCTGTCAGGAATGTCCTCTTTGAGTAGGTATCATTTGGGTTAGTGCCCTCTTGAATCAAAACAAAGAACATCAAGTTAGAAGAAACAACAGATGCAGAAAGCCTAAACAGAATGAGCCCTAGTGTGTATGTAAACTAGCAAGAGGGCCCATGTGTCTGGACGGGAGTGAGAATGAGAGAAAGGAACAGGAAGTGAAGTTGGACATATGAGCATGGGGTGGGTGATGAAGGACCTCTTAGACTATGAAAAACACTTAGAATTTTTTTTTAAGAGTGATGAGGTATCTTCCCTGGTGGATCTGGTGGTTAAGAATCCACCTTGCAATGCAGGGGACATGGGTTTGATAGCTGGTTGGGGAAATATGGTCCCACAGGCCAGGGAGCAACTAAGCCTGTGCACAGCAACTGCTGAGACTGCCCACCACAACTAGAGAGTCTGTGTGCTACAGTGAAAAATCCCATATGATGCGACAAAGATCTCGTGTGCCACAACTAAGACCCAATACAGCTGAATAAACAAGTAAGAATGATGAGAAGCATTGATGGTTTTGATCCGGCAAGTGACTTGATGAGATCTGTATATCAAAAGAGCACTCTGTGAATGTTGTTGCAGAGTGTTATGATAAAGATTACATGCTCTGAGTGCTGGCTTTTGCTGCATTATTATTAATGCTATTTCATAGAATTAACTGATTTTCCTCATGACCAATAGAAATGAGTCATTTTGCTATATGGTAGAAGTATGTACTGCCGTTGGAGTAATGTAGTACATAATGGAATCTAAGGGAGGAACAATAAATTACCAATAATGGTTTTAGTAACTCTGTGATATCCTTGTGCTAGAAACTGCATTATTTTGATTTTTAAAGGATTATTAATATGATGTGCATTTTTTCCTCTTTTAAAATCAGTTGTTATTGCCTTTAATTTTATTAACAACTTTATTAAGATATAATTCACATTGTTGCTTTTTCCCTGAATTTCTTTTCCCTTTTATTAGCTGCAAAATGTGTATGTGTGTGTATATGCATATGTAGTGTGCATATGTATGTTTGTATGTGGTATTTAAAAACAGAGTAAACTGATTTTTGAGAAGCACAGTTAATAAAATACTTGGAGTAAGATTGATTGTACACAGCAGAAAAAACTGGAAAGTTTTCAGAGTTTCTAATTGACATATTAATTTTGCTGGTTATCTTTTTTTCTTAATGCCTGCACTAACTCTGACAATCGCTCTGACATTTTATAATTTAGGCAAGAAGGCTGAGAGTCAATTTATGTCTTTGCAAGGAACAAACAGCAAGATGGTATGCTTGACAGAGTCTAGTGTTTCATGCTGGTTGGCGTCAGTCTTTCCCTGAGTTCATGAGACTCCCCGCTTACGTGGGGCTTATTACCGGGCAGAGCAGTAAGCCTGCTTAGACACCTCCGCTGTCCACTTGTGCACTGTCTCAGTGTCTCATCTGCTCATGTGCATCCTGGGGTCCTTCTAGTTACTAAGATAAACTCCCCATCCGAGTGTTCTTCCAAAGATCTTTGGTTCTTTTTGTTTTAATTTTTTATTTAAATTAAAAAGTTTTTTTTACAGAGTTGTATTGGCTTTGGCCATACAAAATGCAAATCAGCCAGCACAGGGAGCCTAGTCTGAAACTCTCTGTCGAGCTGGAGGGATGGGATTGGGGTAGGGGAGGGAGGCTAGGGAGGGAAGGGGTGTATGTATAAGATTTTTGATTCCAAGGGATCATTTTGATCTCTTTTGGCTTTCATCAAAAACCTAAAATCACATCAGAGAGAAAAAGGTGTCATTGGAAACAATCACAGGAGACATTTTAATCAAGAGGATACCTCATCTCTTGCCACATCTCATCCTTTTAGGAACATTCCATCTATTTCCCTGAATGCATCACCTGGGCTTACAATGTCCGTTCAAAATGCATTCAGCTAAATAATTTTTCTTCACCCTTGGTAATATTATTCAGGAATTACTATTTTGACAGTTACCCATACTACCTCAGAGAGAATAGATCACTTCCTCTTATATACTAATAGTAATATACAGCTATAAAAATCCACTTGATATGCAATAGAGAACAGTAACACTGTATAAAGACTTGGACACTATCCTCAACATGTTTACCTTTGGAGAGTTTCTTAGTTTGCTTTTGATGCCTTATCCTGAATCATAAGAACTGACTCTTAATTTTTCAGGAATTTTGTAAACCTGTTGTTTATTAAAATTTAAATTATATTAACTTACAATTAAATAATCATAGTAAGAAAAAAGTTAATACTCAAACTTTATCACTTTCTGAGTATTTAACTATATTTTACTATCATCTATTCTCTAAGGTTATTCACATTTATCCTATCTAAATGGAGGATGTACTACATAATGGCCTACTACTGGTCACTCCTTCCCAACTCCATGCTTAGTGAAGTCACATTGGCGCTGAAATTGGCCATGGTAGGAGTATTTCCACTATGGAAATGGTGAATGCTGCAAATGAGTTGTGATAGATTTACCAGCATACCATTCGTTCCAAGTCAAATGAATCATTTAGAAGCAGCTGTACTACACAGGCTATGATATTTTCACTTCACATTCAAAATGGATCAGTCTTGACTGATACCTAGAAATTTTTCTAATTCAAGAAAAGGATATTGGAAAAACAGCAGATAACATACCACAAGTCCACACTTTCCTAAAAATGATACAGAATCATCAAAAAATTTAGGAAGCTGTAATAACTTTTATCTCAAATCCAGCTCTTTCTTTAATGGCAATTTTCATTGTTAGCTTGAAGGATCATAAATTGGAGCAATAAAGATGGAGCATTTAAGTTTTACAGAGTTGTTTTTTTCTCCCTGAATACTGCAAACATTCCCTCTCAGATAAGAAATGCCCTGGTTCCTAACTGGTTACCATTTCAAGAATTCCTTATTTGTAACTTCAAGAGTTACTACAGCCTTTTTAACCTTTATGTAGTGTTCATATTTTAATGTTTTTTTTTTCATTCTAATACAGTAAATAAGTTAAACCTCTACCAAAATATGCAGACACATTTGCATTGTACAGGTTTTCAAGTTAGTTTACTGTTGGTTTTCCATGTGTTCTATATTAATTACCATGCTTCAACTGTGGTGTGTTTTTTTGCCATCTTTTTCAATTGTTATAAAATTTTGATGAATTGTTATATAATATTTACCCAGGATGCATGCTATAAATACTCAAAGATATTTAGATTTTAAGGCATTACACCCAGAAATTCTGCCTCAGAAAGTGGAACCAGTTAACAGAAGGTAGAAATATGGAAAGTGTTGTGAGAATGGAGATAAAAATAATCCTCACTTTAGGAGGTCATAGAAAATGAGACCCAGTTCATCAACATCACATCTGTCTCTTGTTGGGAAGCTGGAGAACCAGAAAGAAAGGAATTTAACATCCTTCACTTAGTCATTAAATACATATTTAACATATAATAGGTCATACCCAGTACTATATGCTAGGATTGCAGTGCTGATCTAAACAAAAAAATCTGCATAACCAAGAATATTTAGAGAGATTACTCAAGATTAGGCTGAAGATAAAAACATGTGAAAAGACAAAAGATTTATAGGCTCTGAAGAGAAACCAGAGACTGTCATATAGAGTGAAATGTCAGAAAGAAAAACAAATGTCATATAACTTACTTGCAAAGCAGAAATAAAGACATAGATGTAGAGAACAAATTTAAGGATACCAATAGAGGAAGTGGTGGGGGGAATGAATTGGGAGATTGAGATTGACATATATACACTGTTGATACCATGTACAAAATAAATAACTGAGAACCTACTAATACCACAGGGAACTTTACTCAGTGCTCTGTGGTGATCTGAATGGGAAGGAAATCTAAAAAAGAGAGGATGTATGTACACATAGAACTGATTCAGTCTGCTACACAGCAGAAACAAACACAACGTTATAAAAAAACTGTCAGTTTAGTTCACTCACTCAGTTGTGTCCAACTCTTTGCGACCCCGTGGACCACAGCGCGCCGGGCCTCCTTGTCCATCACCAACTCCCAGAGTTCACCCAAACTCATGTCCACTGAGTCAGTGATGCCATCCAAGCATCTCATCCTCTGTCGTCCCCTTCTCCTGCCTTCAATCTTTCCCAGCATCAGGGTCTTTTCAAATGAGTCAGCTCTTCGCATCAGGTGGCCAAAGTATTGGAGTTTCAGCTTCAGCATCAGTCCTTCCAATGAACACCCAAGACTGATCTCCTTTAGGATGGACTGGCTGGATCTCCTTGCACTCCAAGGGACTCTCAAGAGTCTTCTCCAGCACCACAGTTCAAAAGCATCAATTCTTCGGCGCTCAACTTTCTTTATAGTCCAACTCTCACACCCATACATAACCACTGGAAAAACCAGAGCCTTGACTAGACAGACCTTTGTTGGCAAAGTAATGTCTCTGCTTTTTAATATGCTGTCTAGGTTGGTCATAACTTTCCTTCCAAGGAGTAAGCATCTTTTAATTTCATGGTTGCAGTCACCATCTGCAGTGATTTTGGAGCCCAAGAAAATAAAGTCTGACACTGTTTCCCCATCTATTTCCCATGAAGTGATGGGACCAGATGCCATGATCTTAGTTTTCTGGATATTGAGCTTTAAGCCAACTTTTTCACTCTCCTCTTTCATTTTCATCAAGAGGCTCTTTAGTTCTTCTCCCCTTTCTGCCATAAGGGTGGTGTGTCATCTGCATATCTGAGATTATTGATATTTCTCCCAGAAATCTTGATTCCAGCTTATGCTTCATCCAGCCCAGAGTTTCTCATGACGTACTCTTCATATAAGTTAAACAAGCAGGGTGACAATAACAGCCTTGACTACTCCTTTTCCTATTTGGAACCAGTCTGTTGTTCCATGTCCAGTTCTAACTGTTGCTTCCTGACCTGCATACAGATTCCTCAAGATCTATCACTTTCATGCATTAGAGAAAGAAATGGCAGCCCACTCCAGGGTTCTTGCCTGGAGAATCCCAGGGTTTGGGGAGCCTGGTCGGCTGCCGTCTGTAGGGTCGCACAGAGTTGGACACGACTGAAGCGACCTAGCAGCAGCAGCAGCATACTCCAATAATAAATTTTTTAATGTGAAAATAAGAATATGACTATCACTTTCATGCATTAGAGAAAGAAATGGCAGCCCACTCCAGGGTTCTTGCCTGGAGAATCCCAGGGTTTGGGGAGCCTGGTCGGCTGCCGTCTGTAGGGTCGCACAGAGTTGGACACGACTGAAGCGACCTAGCAGCAGCAGCAGCATACTCCAATAATAAATTTTTTAATGTGAAAATAAGAATATGTGTTTTAGGGAGTTGCTGGAGAGGTGCCAGCTAAGATGTGGGAGGAGAGAGGGAAGCTGTAGAGTGAAGAAATGGGACAGAACAACAAGGATATGGAGCAACCGAAAGTGAAAGTCGCTCAGTTGTATCTGACTCTTTGCGACCCCATGGACTATATAGTTCATGGAATTCTCCAAGCCAGCATACTGGAGTGGGTAGCCTTTCCCTTCTCCAGGGGATCTTCCCAACTCCAGGGATAGAAAGCAGGTCTCCTGCATTGCAGGTGGATTCTTTACCAGCTGAGCTATAAGGGAAGCCCGAGAATGCTGGAATGGGTAACCTATCCCTTCTCAAAGGCATGTTCCTGACCCAGGAATCGAACCGGGGTCTCCTGCACTGCAGGCGGATTCTATACCAACTGAGCTATGAGAGAAGAAGCCCTGGGGCAGCTGAAGCCAATCCAATAATTTCACATATGTCACAGTTTTGTATCTGTGTTCATGGCCCAGGACCAGCTGGGATTCTCTGATATGCAGGCCGATTCCCCAGTCAGAAAAGTGAGACACACCAGGTGTGCCTGAAGGGGACCTCTGCCTGTGGCCGTGTAAGCTGGTTATGGCTCAGCTCCAGGCAGCTCCATATACCTCGGCATGTGACAATGACACCTTAGTTGTACCATGTGACAGCTCTGCTCCAAGACACATTCTAGTAGCTCATCACCTCCAGCAGTGGGAAATGATCTCTTCTTTCATGGACTTATTCTAATCTAGATAATTTGTACATCCTTGCCATCTGACATAGAGAACGACTTACATCAAGACCCTCTAGTTTCTTTTAGCTCTAACATTCCAAGGGCTGTCATTCTGATAGCTTTTGGAAACCCTTGGGGATTTGGACAAAGAATAAAATGAATCCCACAGTTTCTTCAAGGGTCAAGTCTCCTGTCTCCTTGAAACCTCCTCTTCCTATGAACACTGCCTTCTCCAAACTCCTGTGACAATAATGTTCTGAACTCTCCCAGGTTCAGATAAGAACAAAGTAGGCTCTCAGGAAAAGGGCTGTTGAGAATGAGAAATATATTTTTGAAAGTCACAGCAAAGAACTGAAAACCAACACATTGTGTGGCCAACAGACTAAAGTGCATGCTCCTGGTGAGTATGGTGACCTCAGCCTTGAGTAGGAAAGGGTGTTAGTCACTCAGTCATATCCGACTCTTTGCAACCCCATGGACTGTAGCCCGCCTAGCTCCTCTGTCTATGAAATTCTCCAGGCAAGAATACCAGAGTGGGTTGCCATTCCCTTCTTCAAGGGATCTTCTCAACCCAGGGATCAAATCCAGGTCATCTGCATTGCAGGTGGATCCTTTACCATCTGAACCACCAGGGAAGCCTTGAATAGAAAAGCTGTAAGTTTAGGAAGGTAAGTAGCGAGGGCAGAACCCATCCAAAATAGGAAGGTTATTCTACAGGTGCTATCTACTGTGGGTTCTAGCTCTTATTCCAATCAGAACAGAGTCACAGTGGGTGGGATTTGGCTGGGAACAGCACTGAGCTCCATGGGGAAGAGCACTGGTAAGAGACATACAGATAAGCAGAGTGCTGAGACACAAGCATCGCATACAGAAGCATAGACACACACCTATAACCAACACCCACACGATGGAACTGTAATACGGTTCACAGGTTAGAGTAGGGAGAGCTTTTTATGTCCCTACTTAAAAATGGTATTTTATTACAGCATTATAATCTTTTTATTCTTTGTCATAAGATACTTGGAACTCGAGAGGTTTAAAGTATTACTGGGGCTTATACTTTTATTGTTTTTAATTCAAAACATCATTCCAAGTGCAGGTAACACATAGGTCCCTAAGTGATGCAAAAGCCTCAGTAACAAGGGACTATTTTCTTATTTCCTCATGTATGTGAATTTGCAGTGTTAAAAGGTTAAAATAAGAAAAAGAGGGCTTACTACACTGTAATTATTTGTTTTAGAGGAAAAAATTGGTCCAGATGAAAAACCATCTACCAGACAGAGCAGCCAGCACGAAGAGTCCTTTGTATGGCTGCATGTTCACTTCACTAGATATAGAAAGGAAGCGACAGGAAATCAGAGTTTATTTTAAAGATCCTATCCTTTGTTCCATCATAACATAAATAAGCATCCCCTCATCTAGTCAGAAAGCATGATTTTCCCTAGCTTCATAAGGTCGCAAATGAGAACCACACTAAATAGCCATTGCTGGCAGAAGATAAGGAGGAAAGAAAGTGTCCATATGAGATTTATTAATTTTTATCAGAGGCTGCAACTTTCAAGGGGAGACAAAGTCATACAGTATATTCTGGACAGACTGCCAACTTCAAAGCAGAGGTCCATGGAGCAGAATCAGGAATCATCTCACCACCACCAAGCAAAAAGCCCTGCCAAGTTAAGCTGAACTTCCCCCATATCTGTGAAATGAAACACACACACTGTGGCTTGTGATTTTGCTGGCAGGTAGTGTTAAGGAAGCCATTGCTTTTTGAGAGGGTTAAGAACTGCCAAGGCAGAAAACATAAGGGGTGCATGGTAGACAAAAGCTGGACTTAGTATTAACCTTTTCCTGTGGTATTCCTGGCTTTTTTTGCATTACTCATTTCAAGATATTTTAAGAAAGAGGACTGTGTTCTCTGACTGTAAATACGAGTGCAGCAGGTTGAACCAGGATACACCAAATATTTTTCTAACTGAAGGAGACCAATGTAGAATTTGGATGCCAACGAGATGACTACATAGCCGTTTGGCTCACGTTTACTCATTTAGGGCTTATGGGAGTGGAAAGAAACAGCTGGTGTGAGCTATTTCTATTGAGAAGCAACGAGATGCAGCATGTCCTAGGAGATTATTTTAAACCTAAGGATATTATCGTCATGAGCCTTTTATAGAATCCTCAAGCCCAGTGAGCTTCTTTGTCAATGTATATACACATATACAAGGAAGTTTTAACTGGATTTCATTGGTGAGTTAAAAAAATAAATAAAAAGACAAAAAACTATTGTGCCATACTAGCCCTTCAAGGTGACAAGATGAACTTCTGTTAATAACAAAGCAATCTGTATCTTTCACATGTCATGTAGAACTTCTGAGTTTCTCCAACCTTTTTCCACTAACAGTTGGTAACCACCTCACAAAAGCCTCCAAAGGACTGAATTTTTGAGGACGTTTACTTTTCCATTACTAACATTTCCAATACATGCTCCAAATTCAACTTTGTATTCTCTCCTCCATCAGGGAAGGAGTCAATTTAGATTTTTCTGGAGAAGGGCTTCAGGTAGTGATTTATTTGTATTCCATTTAACATCTGGGGAAACTCAATGCAGAAGTGTAATTCTAAGGAAGGGGCTATGTTTTCATAGAATTTTAGAACCCAAAACAAATATAGAAGAACTTCAAGGTCAGTTTCCTTATTCGTAGGTATATTATTAAAACTTAACAAATTACCTAGCACATAATAAGTGCTCGGAAAATGTTAGTTGATGAATATTGTTGACTTTTATCAAGTGGTGCTGGAGAAGACTCTTGTGAGTTCTTTGGACAGAACGGAAATCAAACGAGTCCATCTTAAAGGAAATCAACCCTGAATAGTCACTGAAAGTGCAGATGCTGAAGATAAAGCTCCAATACTTTGGCCACCTGACGCGAAGAGCCAACTCATCGGGAAAGACCCTGATGCTGGGAAAGATTGAAGGCAGAGGAGAAGGAGGTGACAGAGGATGAGATGGTTGGATGGCATCATCAACTCAATGGACATGAGTTTGAGTAAACTGAGAGATAGTGAAAGTCAGGGAAACCTGGCGTGCTGCAGTCTATGGGACTGCAAAGAGTTGGATACACCTTAGCGACTGAACAATAACTTTAGTTGATGAAAACTTCTGACTTTTTCCAGACTTCTGTAGCCTTTGTTTCCAATATTGGTTCTCATTATTCAAGATTCTGGCTATAAACAGAAAAGGATATTTTGTGGCTACTGAGTTCAATAGGCGTTGGATATTTGTTTTGTTTTCTTTTGTTTGCTAAACCCCTGCTAGTTGTTTTTTGCTGTAGCTACTTTGACGGTTATTCTGTTTTGTTTGCTTTGTTTTGCATTATCTGATTTTTTCTTTCCTCCAGAAGAGTAGCATAAAAAACTACTAGATGTGTTTTTATAGCTTTTACATACTGATACCAATCATCCCCCAATGCCAACACACATATGCATGGATGCACACACACACACACACACGCACACACACATGTGAGACTCCTAGACTCCTATAAGAGACTTCTCTCAGGACCACAATCATTCTCAGAAATTGAATTATGTGCTTTTATCATCTACTACGTTCCCCTCAAAGGAAAATTTGCTTTTTAAGGCAACTCTTAAAAGATAAAAAACTTTCTAGTTTGCCTGTCCTCACTCCTAACATGTCTTTAATGATGACATTTCAGTCCTTTGCTTGAAGCTATTTTTTAGAAGGTCATTTCTGACCACTTTTATGTACAGTTTCGAAGAGAATTTAAATTATTTGACCAAGGTCTCATATAAATTAGTTCTAGAAATAAAATGAGGCTACAGGTTTTTCTGACTCCCAGTTCAGTATACTTTTTTTTTTTTTAACACAAAACTGAAGTCTTCCACCCAAAAGAACCAACATTTTCACCGGAATAAAAAATGGTAGTGTTAACAGTAATTATATTGTAAGATAATTTCACTAGTGTTATAAATGTCCACCATGCATCTCAATGAAATAAATTGATACCAAGTCAAATGGCAGAAGCTGTGCCCACAGATGATTAGAGGGTCACAATAGCAATGATGCAACCTTAGATAAATGGTAAAATAAGTGTGAGATTGATCAAAAGGTCAACAAAATACTAGCATGGTGGTGACCTAGGAATTTTAATGATAGTGAAAGTCGCTCAACATATCAGACTCTTTGTGACCCCGTGAAATTCTCCACACCAGAATACTAGAGTGGGTAGCCTTTCCCTTCTCCTGGGAATCTTCTCAACCCAGGGATAGAACCCAGGTCTCTCTCGCATTTCATTAGAATTTAATGAGAGCTTAAGCAGCCGTGTTGTGCCCCCCCAAAAATTTGCTTTCCTACCAGATTCATCTGTTTTCACATAGACATTATTACTTAAATTGTGGTTATTGTCAAAAATGTTCTTTCCTTTTGTTCCCTTTCTATTGTTTGAATCCTACATTTATGGTCAACACTGAAATCAGATTGATTATATTATTTGCAGCCAAAGATGGAGAAGCTCTATAGAGTCAACAAAAACAAGACCAGGCGCTGACTGTAGCTCAGATCATGAACTCCTTATTACCAAATTCAGACTTAAATTGAAGAAAGTAGGGAAAACCGCTAGACCATTCAGGTATGACCTAAATCAAATCCCTTATGATTATACAGTGGAATGAGAAATAGATTTAAGGGCCTAGATCTGATAGATAGAGTGCCTGATGAACTATGGACGGAGGTTCGTGACATTGTACAGGAGACAGGGATCAAGACCATCCCCATGAAAAAGAAATGCAAAAAAGCAAAATGGCTGTCTGGGGAGGTCTTACAAATAGCTGTGAAAAGAAGAGAAGCGAAAAGCAAAGGAGAAAAGGAAAGATATAAGCATCTGAATGCAGAGTTCCAAGGAATAGCAAGAAGAGAGAAAAAAGCCTTCTTCAGCAATCAATGCAGAGAAATAGAGGAAAGGAACAGAATGGGAAAGACTAGAGATCTCTTCAAGAAAATTAGAGATACCAAGGGAACATTTCATGCAAATATGGGCTCGATAAAGGACAGAAATGGTCTGGACCTAACAGAAGCAGAAGATATTGAGAAGAGATGGCAAGAACACACAGAAGAACTGTACAAAAAAGATCTTCATGACCCAGATAACCACAATGGTGTCATCACTCACCTAGAGCCAGACATCCTGGAATGTGAAGTCAAATGGGCCTTAGAAAGCATCACTATGAACAAAGCTAGTGGAGGTGATGGAATTCCAGTTGAGCTATTTCAAATCCTGAAAGATGATGCTGTGAAAGTGCTGCACTCAAT
>SJXQ01005662.1:226486-248090 GCA_006408695.1 Aepyceros melampus
GGAGTAGGAGTTCCTGTACACTTGTGGCTGATTCATGTCGATGTATAGCAAAACGAATACAGTATTGTAAAGCAAAACAAACTAAAAAATAAAAATTATTTAAAAAAAAAAAAGAAAAGAAAAATTATGACCAACCTAGATAGCATATTCAAAGGCAGAGACATTACTTTGCTGACTAAGGTCTGTTTAGTCAGGCTATGGTTTTTCCAGTGGTCATGTATGGATGTGAGAGTTGGACTGTGAAGAAGGCCGAGTGCTGAAGAATTGATGCTTTTGAACTGTGGTGTTGGAGAAAACTCTTGAGAGCCCATTGGACTGCAAGGAGATCCAACCAGTCCATTCTGAAGGAGATCAGCCCTGGGATTTCTTTGGAAGGAATGATGTTAAAGCTGAAACTCCAGTACTTTGGCACCTCATGCAGAGTTGACTCATTGGAAAAGACTTTGATGCTGGGAGGGATTGAGGGCAGGAGAAGAAGGGGATTACAAAGGATGAGATGGCTGGATGGCATCACAGACTCAATGGACTTGAGTCTGAGTGAACTCCGGGAGTTGATCGACAGGGAGGCCTGGCGAGCTGCGATTCATGGGGTCGCAAAGAGTCGGACGTGACTGAACTGAACCAAACTGAATTGACCTCACAATTTTCTTTCCTTACTCTGAATCTAAGTCTATTCTTTGACTCTGCTAAAAATTTTTTTTCAAAAATATATTCTAAGATTTACTCTCCTGACTAATACCCCTATGAGGTCCACATATTTGCTTTTTCCAAATAGTTTAATACAGCTCAGTATGTTTCTGACAATGAACTGACTCCATTTTGGAAACAGTAATTCATCTGAAGTTTAAATAAAAACATTTGATGTATAAAATGTTTCTTATTATAAATGTAACATATACTATTTGTAGAAAAATTAGATGATATAGGAAAAGCAAAAAAGTTTTAAAATACATATTTTTTCTCATTTTTTTCACATATATTTTTTGTTTTCTTATTTGCTTACATAGCTGAACTTGCTAATTTACTTTTAATTATATTTACTTATCTGTCATTACAAAAGTAGCACATTGTAATTATCATATTTTAAAGAACACACAAAAAAAAACTTCACTAAATGCAGATAAATGTCACCTATACCTCCACAACTCACATGCAATTATTTATAAATTTATTTTGGTGGAAACCCAAACAAAGCTATAAAATTTAAGTAACGCAAATCAGACGATGAAAAATAATTGAGGAAAACAGTTACATGTTTCTTTGGATCTAGCCTGTCTAGACTAAGGTACTCCTCCCTGATAAATACTTGGAACCTAATCTCACATGTGGCATCATGCCACTTTTACCGTATTTTACTCATTAGAAGCAAATCATTAGATTCAGCCCACATGCAAAGAGAGATTACACAAGACCATGAATACCAGGAAACAGTGATTAGACAAAGTCACATCAGATGCTGTCAACAACATATAGCATATGTTTTTGTTCTTTTATTTCTGTCCTTTTTCACTAAGCATAATTCTTTCAAGAAACATTCATGTTGTTATCCTATTAGCAGGGCAATTTGTTTATCCACTTACCTCTTGATTAATATTTAAATTGTTTACCATTTAGGGTTTGTTGTGAATTGAATGTTTGTGTCCACCTCCTCAAATTTCTACATTGAAATCATAATCCTCAATGTGATGGTCTTTTGGAGAGCAGGCTTTTGGAAGTTAATTAGGTCATGAGGGTGAAGCTCTTATGACAGAATTAGTGCCTTTATACAAAGAGACAGAAAAGAACTTGTTCTCTGCCCTCCTTGGTATAACAAGAAGATTGTCAGCTACAAACCAGATCCTCAACAAAACCCATTCGTGCTGGCACCCTGAACTTGGACTTCCCAGCCTTCAGAGCTATGGGGAGTACATTTCTGTTTAAGCCACCTGTCTATGATATTTTTGTTATAACAATCTGAACTGATTATGACTAATAAGACAGGGCCATTATGAATAAAATCTCAGGGTTTCCCAGGTGGCTCGTGTAAAGAATCTGTCTGCAATGCAGGAGACATGAGTTCAATCCGTGGGTTGGGAAGATCCCCTGGAGAAGGAAATAGCAACCCCTTCCAGTATCCTTGTCTAGAAGAGACTCATGAACTACAAATCATGGGGTCACAAAGAGTTGGACATGACTGGGCACACATTATAAATAAAGCCAAAATGAACATTCATATACTTGAGTTTGCATGAAATATTAATATATCTTCACTTCTCTTGAGTAAATACTTGGGAGTAGTATTCCTGGGTCATATAGTAAATGTTCTTTTAACTTTAAAAGAAGTGTCAAAAATTTTTCAATGGTTGTTCTGTCATTCAACATCCCCACTAGGTCTCCTTTTGCTCTGCACCCCCATTGACATTCGGCATTATCATTATCAGCATGTAGGATCTTCCCAGGCCAGGGATTGAACTCTAGTTCTCTGCAATGGAAGAAGGATTCTTAACCCCTGGACCACCAGGGAAGTCCCTCAAATAGACCTCTCATGTATTGCTAGCAAGGCCTTCCTCTTATTCGTCACGGTAGGTCTTTCAAATTTTCTCAACATTCCTCAAGTCTACTTTACCCTCACTGCCAATCCCCTCACTTTCAGTAGAGTTCCTCCATAGGCTTCTAAGAATTTTTTTTTTTCAGAAGTCATCCCTCAACCCAGTTGGATTGATAATACTTTTCTAGTATTATTGTTTATTCTTAAAATGTAAGTTTTGTTCAGTATATGTGAGAAGTGCTTTAAATTAGTTTCTGCAGAATGTGATGATCTTTTTCAAACTACCTGTTCAGGTCTTTATCAGTGGAGTAAATGCTTCTTCAGTTGTATCATTGTCTAAACTCATCTAAGATCATTCTATTACCTTCATATTAATAACTGTAATTCTTAGACTGGGTACATGTTCTTTGTTTTTTATAACCATCTTCACTCTTATTATTTTTAACAAGTTTTAATCATTTTTTTCTTTCCTGAGATAACTCACATTTGTCCTTCTCATCACTGATTTATTGGTGAACAATAATTTATCTGATCCAATAAATTATTTATTTGGTCAGAACATTTCTGACCAAATAAAACTCCATAGTTTCTGTTTTAGGCTCCCCTGTTTCTGCTGTGTGTTTCAAGTAACTATTTTATTTCCATATTTCACCTTGTTTCTTTATGATCTAAGTGTGGTATCTTTCTTTCTCATTCTTTTCTTTCTTTCCCTCTTATACTATCTCTGTAGAAATTTTTGCTTCTAATTCATAAATAATCTCACATCCTGTTGTAAAATTTTATTTTAAAATTTCCTTCTGCTTTCTCTATAAAATGTATTTCAGAGGTATGTATTTCTTCTGAGTTTTCAGAATAATATACTCCTCTTTTAATAGATTTACTGGGCCCATGTTTTCTGATGTTGGGACTGATTTTTGTTTTGTTTATTATCTTTCTTATTAATTTTGAAAGGAGAGCTCTATCCAGACATGTTATTTGCCAACAAATTTCTGTGTGAATTGCCCTTGGGTTCTCTCAGTGCTCATTTAGCTGTTAGTTCAACTTTGTGTTCAGATTAATAGCTGGGATGAGGAGAAGGATAAGAGGGATACCTTGATAGCCTTTATATTTGACCTCATTTCCAGGCATGAATTCATCTGCTTTAACTCACTTGAAATGATATTCTCTCTAATCCCTAGTGCCTGATTTTTTTATCACTCTGCCTAAAATACCCGGTATGTTATCTTTCCGAGATAGGGATCGTCCCATCTCTGCATTGCCCTGTTCCCTACCAGCTAACTTCTCAAATTGCTTTATTATGGAGACAAAAGTCCCAGGAGTCAATGCTCACAGCTCTATATACAAGGAAGATAAGGACAGCATCTACTTACAAATTTGTGTCTGGTAGTTTGAGGGTAAAATATAAAGAAAAACACTCTGACCCCAAAGTAAAAATCTGAACACTAGAAGAGGAACGGCATGTTTTTCCTTGTTCATAATAATTTAAATAGAATTTGAAGTCAGGTCTCTTTGACTACAATGTTCAAATTCAATAGAGTAGCACTACTTCTAAAAGTTGATTCTTTTTTTTTTTTTTAAGGTAGAAACATTTCCCCCCCTATTTATAATACTAGATACACAAATGAAAAAGACACATTCCTAGCCCTCAGAGATACAAAGATGCCCCTCTAAAATAACAACACAGCTTGTGTGGTAAGTTCTAGAGTAGAGATAAGGTTTAAAGGATTACATTTTTGGATGCAAGTGTTTGACCGTCTACTCCCATAGTACAGTAAACTCCTCTTGGTACAGTACACTCTAAAGAAATGGGTGTTTGGGGTAAACAAGAGCTGCAGTACATTAGGTGTGGTCCAATTCATACCCAGACGGCAGGAGTATCACTCCCCTCGGTCTGGACACTACAGTCCTGTTAATTCAGCCCCAGATCAAGTTATCCTCTTGGCAGCCTCGAGACACTGGTGACTCATGTTGGGCTGGCAGTCGACTAAAATCGCTAATCCCGCTCACACGTGCAGCTGTTTAGTTCCATCTCCCCCATCCTGGCTCAGGGCAGGGCTTCTCAGAGGCTGAATGCTGTGTTTTCATATTTCTTAAAATCGTCTCATTTAGAACTATGGAAATTTCACACACTGCCTAATCATCATGACATAGGGATGAAACAAGCTGAAACTGTTATTAACTGGCTTTTTAAGGCAAAAGAGCTAATTAGAAAGAGATGCCAAGAAAAAAAGAAAAAATCAGGAATAATGTCAGTTTCTTCCAACTTCTCATGTCAAATAACATAACAGTTTTCTTCTGTCCTCCTCCTGAATAAAAAGATTATGTAAAGGTTCTGCATCCATATTTTCTATGTAAAATTCCAGTTACAGAACTTTGGGAGATTCATAAACAAAAGGCAGAGAGTACTCTACTTCCTCAGGGTGATCACCTACTCCACTTTAAATATGATTTTAGATGCCCTCTTCTTCCAAAATGACTTAGCCACACTAGGGGGGAACTCACATTTTATGAGCATCCACTTGATTTATTTAGGTTTAGGCACTTTACACTGGAGAAGGAAATGCTACCCACTCCAGTATTCTTGCCTAGGAAGTCCCATGGACAGAGGAGTCTGGTAGGCTATAGTTCATGGGGTTGCAAAAGAGTCAGACATGACTTAGCAACTAAACAACAACAAGGCACTTTACATGTGATATTTACATCATTGTCATGACAATCTTGTAAGTTACACATGACTCTGTTTTAGGGTGACACAATTAGAGGTATAAGAAGAATAATGATATTGTCCTAAGTTATACAGAATATAAATGAAGGAAGCAGGATTTGACCATCAAGTTACTTGAATTTAAGGCTTAGTTTATTAAGGGTTTCCCTTGTGGCTCAGCTGGTAAAGAATCCACCTGCAATGCAGGAGACCTGGGTTTGATCCCTGGGTTGGGAAGATCCCCTGGAGAAGAGAAAGGCTACCTATTCCAGTATTCTGGCCTGGAGAATTCCATGGACTATATAGTCCATGGGGTGACAAAGAGTCAGACACCACTGAGCCACTTTCACTTTATTCAGCAAACCATGTAGATGTTCCCAGGCAATGCAAAGAAAGCAGACAAGTCTAGGAGAAAAACGGTACATGTACTTCGAAGGAAAGGTTAATGATGTAGTGTGCTTACTTTGGTCTTAGTTTCTAAAGCAATGCCAAACTCATAAAACATACTAAGTAAATAATAGAAATTAATATATTAGCCAGGAAATGGTTAGATATTTTTAATTTTGCTTATCAAATCAGTCACTTTCAATTACTCAGCAGAAATGTATTAAGTTCTTATTTTATATCCAATACCTCATGGGGTATCATGGGACCTGGGGTAAAATAAGACGGTATGGTTTGAGTGAAATCCAATATGCATGACCAATAGTCTCCAATTTAATCAAGTAGCAAAATGTATAACACTGATTGTTGATGCTATGGATATTTATAGATAGAGCATTGAAAGATTTTGGGGGGAACATAAAATACTCACATGATGTGAGTTTTGATGGTTAGTGCATTTCATAAAAGGAAAGCATCAAGAGGAAGGCAGGCATAGTGCAGGATGTTTGAGGAAAAGAGACATAGGAGTGATAGGAAATAATTATAAGTTAGGGTAATGTTAACTACTGTAACAGACAGGAATGAAATATATATATATATAATGCATGGAGGTTCTTACTGGAAGATTTAATTTTATTTTTGTTTAATTGGAATAATTGCTTTACAATATTGTGTTAGTTTCTGCTGTACAACAAAGCGATCAGTCATGTGTATACATATATCACCTCCCTCTTGAGCCTCCCTCCTACCCACCCCTATCCCACTCCTCTAGGCTATTACCTAGAGCACTGAACTGAGCTCCCTGTGCTATACAGCAGCTTCCCAATAGCTATCTATTTTTCACATGATAGTATATATACATCAATGCCACTCTCCCAATTCATTCCACCCCCCTCCTCAACCCACCCATGTTCACTAGTTCATTCTCTATGTCTGTGTTTCTATTCCTGCCCTGCAAATATAGGTTCATCAGTACCATTTTTCTAGATCAGGAAGCTTTTAAATACATAAGTGGTGTTTAACATACTTCCCATCACATTCCATTGACCAGAACTCAAATATGTGATCACATGTAGCAGAAATGAAGCTGGTGAAACGTTGTCTATGCAGAAGTTTTTTGGTTAATAGCTAGCTAGCCTCAGCAACTGGAGAAGGCGATGGCACCCCACTCCAGTACTCTTGCCTGGAAAATCTCATGGGCGGAGGAGCCTGATAGGCTGCAGTCCACGGGGTCATGAAGAGTCGGACATGACTGAGCGACTTCACTTTTACTTCTCACTTTCCTGCGTTGGAGAAGGAAATGGTGACCCACTCCAGTGTTCTTGCCTGGAGAATCTTTCCCAGGACAGGGGAGCCTGGTGGGCTGCCATCTATGGAGTCGCACAGGGTCGGACACGACTGAAACGACTTAGCAGCAGCCTCAGCAACAGAAGTGAACTAGCTTTAAACAAACACACACATTTGTGTTTCCGTTTCTTTGATTGTACAATAGAGCTAAAACTCTTGATAGCTTGTTCAAGGATTTATTTTAGGAGGAGCAAATGACAGAATTAATATAAAATTGCTTTGAAAGTGCCAATGGTTTCTACACTTTTTTTTTCTGATTTGGGGGTTGGTATCTCTTCTCAGATGCTGGGAAATTGTTATGCTATAGCCATATTTTTTTGTAGCTACAAAAAAGAAGATGGGGGACATAGCACTAAATTCAAGAATCAATTCTATCAAGGGTTTTGCACTGGGTAAAGTAGGAAATTCTCCTTATAAAACTACTTCCCATGAATCCAAGTTTCTGCCAGCTATATGTTGGGTAATAGTTAAATATCTGTTGATATAAGAATATTGCTTTATTCTCCTAGAACCCAGAAAATCTTTATCAATATCATATGTATCAAAGAGAATTCTGTGAGTGAAGATGTAAGATAAAAAGAGGGAAGGATAAGAAAGAGAGAAATAGGAAGAGGAAACAGAAAGATCAGAGAATGCTACCTTGCTTCACATCAGTAATATTTGTATATATTATAGTATTTTACCTTGATTATTTTTTATATTTGTTGATATTTAATTTGTTTAGTTGTGCTGCATCTTAACTGTAGCACATAGGATCTTTGATCATCATTGTTGTATTATGTAGAATCTTTTAGTCATGGCATGTGAACTCTTAGTTGAGACATGTACAATCTAGTTCCCTGACCAGGGATCAAACCCTAGCCTTCTGCCTTGGGAGCTTGGGCTCTTAGCCCCTGGACCACCAGAGAAGTCCCATATCTTGATTATTTAAAAAAAAAAAAAAGTTTTACTGAGAACAGACTTTGAATGTATAAGATGGCTAGAAAAATATTTATAATGAATCTCCAAAAGCCATATCTAGATTTCACATCATGATATGAAAAAGAGGCTTCCCTGGTAGCTCAGTGGTAAAGAAGCTGCCTGCCAATACAGGAGATGCAGGTTTAATCCCTGGGTTGAGAATATGCCCTGGAGAAGGAAATGTCAACCCACTCCAGGATTCTTGCCTGGAAAATCCCATGGATGAGAAGCCTGCGGGTTACAGTCCATGTGGTCACAAAAGAGTCAGACATGACTTAGCTATTAAACAACATGAAAAAGGAAGGTAGGGCAATGGGGCAATTATCTAAATTAAAAATGACTTAAAAGATTGAACAAACAAATACAGTGAATGGAAACTAGTTGGATGATTGTATGAATAAAGCATCCATGAAACACAGTCAGAGACAAGGAGGAATAGATAAATACGAGCTAGCACGGAGTTAGATGCTATTGATTAAATCATAGTAATTTTTAAATAGGTGAGATACTAATCTTGTCATTAGGAAGAATGTTCTTAGTTTTTAGAAATAAATACTAAGGTATTTAGTGGTAAAAATATCATGGTGTCTAATATTCCTCTTTAAAAATTCAACAAAAATATAATGAAGTAAATAAATATAACAAAATGTTACCAGTTTTTCATTGGCTTGCTGAAGGGTTGGGACATTTGTCTTGAACATCTTGGTCTTCAAAGCATGGGCTACAAGGGATAAAAACTAGGTAAGTTACAAAGCAGGGCTTGGGGCAAACTTGACAAGAAAAAGTGAAAATGAAGCACTGAAAGAAGGTAAGAGTGAAAGCTTGACTACTCCAATTCAACCTAATGGATGTTTAGTGAGCAATGAAGCATTTATTGTATACAAAGGTTACTAAAGCAGTTCCTTCTATCAAGAAAACAAAATGATGTCCTGAGAAAGTTAACTAATTGGGCTTTCCTTGGCAATCCAGTGGTTAGGATTTGACACCTTCACTGCCTTGTCCTGGGTTCCCCTGCTTGGGGAACTGAGATCCCACAAGTCTCATAGTGCAAAAAAAAAAAAAAAAAAAAAAAAATTGTTTTAATTAATAAATAAAAAATTTTAAAACTGGATGAAATATTTGCAAATCATTTGTCAGATCAAGACTCAAAACTAAAAAATAAGAAAACAAAAACCACTCCCCCCAAAAAAGTTACAAAAAATGGTAGGAAGGATCAGAAAATGTCTTCTTGGAGTTGGGGGCAAAGGAGGGCAGAAGGTGGAGAAATCTCCTTAAGTAAATGTGTTCACTCATTCATGCATTCATTTACTGAATACTTGTTTAGCACTGAGAATGCAATATAAATAAATCAGGCAAATGAATAAGATTCATAAGATGCACAGCCCAGAGCAGATTTTCCTTCCATCTTAAACTGAGTCAGGGTTTCTTTTCAGAATGGCCTCTGTGTTCATATAATGCTAAGGCTGCTGTAACAAGATAGCAAAAGCTGAGTGACCTAAAACAAAAATGTATTCTTTCTAAATTTTGGAGGCTAGAAGTCTGAAATAAAGGTTTTGCAAGACCATGCTCTGTCTAATGGCTAGAAGTGAGACTGCTTCATGCTTTTTTCTAGCCTCCAAGGGGGCTAGCCATCTCAGCATTCTTTGGCTTGTAGGTTTCAGCCTCTGCCTCTGCTGTCACATGGTCACCTCTGGCTGTGCACCTCTTCTCTTCTTGTAAGGACATCAGCTACCCTGAATGAAGGGTTCACTCCACTCCAGAATGACCTCATCTTAATTACATTTGCAACGACCCTATTTCCAGATAAGGTCACATTCTGAGCTACTGAGACTTAGGACTTCAATATATCTTTTGGGGACAAAATTCGGTTCATAAATACCTGTAATCCTAAAATCAATTACCTGTATACAACGTGTGCATTGGGTTTCACTCATTTAGGAATATGACAGTTATGCCTCAGAAACAATTTCCTCAAGCTATGATGAGCTGCAAGTCTCATGGGAGGCCATGACTCTGAGATGAAATGCACGTGAGCTATATTTGGTCCCTAGCTTTTTGTGGTCAGCCTGCTCTCCTCTTAATTTATAATATTTAAATGTCAGAACGTATTTTAGGATATTATGATATGGTATGTGCACACATTAGGCTATGTGCTTATATAGCACATACATAAAATGAAATTTTAGATAACAATATAGAGCTTCATTTAATAATAAATTTTTGCATCTGCTTCATAAGAACTTATCACCACTCATAGGTTTCTTGGTAACTGAGTTATTTTACCTACAGGAAACTAAAGAGGAGCTGGAAGGTATTTAAAACAACAAATTCCCAACTGTTAGGAATTATAAGCCTGTGTCCTTGTGTAATATCTTCCTGGACAGCTGGCTCAGGCCTAACTGCTCTGCAGTCCAGCTTTCAACTGACCAGACACTTTCTGAAGCTTGCTGTGCACGATGTATGGAAACTGTCAGGCATCGCAGGTCTTGTACCTATGATACAAGATGTTCTTTATATGTTTCTCAGTGAGAGATGCTGCAGAGAGACAAGGATGCATCTTACTTTGGGGACTCTCTACAGTTTATCTCAATCATTTTTCACATACAATTACTGATGCCCACCACATCTGCATTGCACTACAGGCTTGAATTAAACTCTGGCTCAAAGATTCTCTGCTTGCCATACTCAGAAGATTCCCTAGCCTCTTTAATGCTTCAGTGTCTTCACTGGTAAAATTCTAAAATGATACCTATCCAGCAAATTTGTTGGGGGAAATCACCTGATACAGGGCCTGAGTATGAGTCAAATTTGAGGAAGGAGAATAGAAAAGTTATTGCTTTGACTTTTTCCTTTTTCTCTGTCCCTCCTCCTTCACCATCAACCCGATCACTGTGAGACCCTCAAGTGTTAGTTGTTCAGTCACATCTGACACTTTGCAATCCCATGGACTGCAGCCCGCCAGGCTCCTCTGCCCATGGAATTCTCCAGAGAAGCATACTGAAGGGAATTGCTGCTCCCTTTTCCAGGGGATTTTCCAACCCAGAGATCGAACCCTGGTCAATCGAACCCACATTGCTGGCGGAGTCTTTACCGTTTGAGCCACCAGGAAAGCCTATGGGGCCCTAAGTAAGTTTATTTTTGTTTTTTAAAGAAGTGAGAGCTTCATTCCATTTTCATCAGTCAAGGTGATGAGAAACTCCATGTCCTGGATACCTGTGCTCCAGAAGCTGACCTGTGCTTGGGAAGGATAGATGTGCATTTTCTCAAAATGCAGCATTATTACCATTATCACATTCTTGAACCACCATATTGTCATCACCCTCATCAATTATAGTTAGCACTTATTAAGTGCTTACTGTGATTCAGGCCCTGTCCTAAAGCCTGCATCATTTGTGTAAAACTCATTTTTAAAATGTATTATTGATTGATTTTGGGCTTCCCTTGTGGCTCAGCTGGTAAGGAATCCACCTGCAGTGCAGGAGACCTGGGTTTGATCCCTGGGTTGGGAAGATCTCCTGGAGAAGGAAAAGGCTACCCACTCCAGTATTCTGGGCTGGAGAATTCCATAGAATGTATAGTCCATGGGGTCGCAAAGAGTTGGCCACAACTGAGCAACTTTCACTTTCATTTATTTTTGGCTGTGCTTGGTCGGGCTTTCTCTAGTTGTGGCAAGTAGGGGCAACTCTTCATTGTGGTACATGGGCTTCTCATTGCAGTGGCTCCTCTTGTTGCAGAACACAAATTCTAGGCTTCAATAGTTGCAGCACCCAGGCACAGTGGTTGCAGGTCGTGGGCTCCAGAGCCTGTGCTCAGTAGTTTTGGCTCATAGACTCAGCTGCTCCCTGACATATGGAATCTTCCCAGACCAGGGATCGAACCCATGACCCCTGCATTGGCTAGGGGGATTACCATCTACTGTGCCACCAGGGAAGTCCCTGTAGAACTCATTTAAACGTTACCATACCTTTTTGAGCTAAGCATTATGTTTCTCTCAAAATAGGAGCAGTACAGCATAGTAATTGAGCACTTAATTCTCTAGAGTTAAACTTGCTGGGTTTAATCCTTATCCACTGAGTGGTGGCTTGTGACCTAGGACATCTTATTAATTGCCTTGTGCTGTGTTATTCTTAATAAAATGCAGTGATAAGTATGATACCAGTACCTGCTTCATCGGACTATTAGGAAGAATACACGAGTGGAAAGTATATAGTGCTTTGAATATATTTCATAGAAAAAGAATTACAAAAATGTTTGCTATTTCTTATCTCTGTATTTTAAATGGGGAAACAGACTTGGGGCTTAACTGACTAGACTAGGCTTAACAACTTTTAAACATTGGCCCTGAGATTTGGCCATAGGCAATCTGATTCTGTGACTTCCTTTCAAAACCTCTGTACTTCACATCTAAATAGACTTTAATCACTAACCCAGTCGATCACTGGAGAACTGGCCCCATGTCATCTAAACCTAAGGGCCTGAGGTGGGCACAGATAACAGGACCTCACACGTCCCCACAGGCTGGAGTGGAATTGAGATACAACTTGGTTTGGAGATGTCCATTATTCTTTCTAAACAGGGTAGCTGCTGCTGCTAAGCCGCTTCAGTTATGTCTGACTCTGTGCGACCCCATAGACAGCAGCCCACCAGGCTCCTCCGTGCCTGGGATTTTCCAGGCAAGAGTTCTAGAGTGGGTTGCCATTGCCTTCTCCCAAACAGGGTAGAGACACACTGATTTAAAACCCTTCAAATCCTGGAGATTGAATTGCAGAAATGGTCAAGAGTAGGGATAAGGGAGATGGGTTTCCCTGATAGCTCAGTTGGTAAAGAATCCACCTGCAATGCAGGAGACCTGGGTTTGATCCCTGGGTTGGGAAGATTCCCTGTAGAAGGGATAAGCTACCCACTCCAGTATTCTGGCCTGGAGAATTTCATGGACTATATAGTCACAAAGAGTCGGACACGACTGAGCAACTTTTAATTTCACTTTCAGGAATAAGGTAATCTCTCATTTGCCTTTTGAAGCCTGAGCTCAGATGGAGATTGAAAGGACAGACAGACATCCCTCCTTGCTTTCCCTGTTCTCTTGAGTTCAGAGACAGTCTCAGGACAGCCTGTTCTGAGTGTGGGTAGAGAGCAGAGGTTGGACACCCAGAGAGGCTTAAGTTACTCAACTGAATGTGGAGTCCATTTTCTCTGTTGGAGATAATTGAGGGTCTGGCTGCCATGCCTGGGTACTTAGCCTGGATCTTGAAATCAACAGCGTTGTCAAGCAGTGATTCACATAATTCCAATCTAGGCACTCACCCACCATTCTTTCTAGAATACATTTATCAAGAGCTGTGAAAAGAAGTTTGACAATAATTTGAAGTGCTGACTCCATATTTTATAAGAATAAACACACACTTTTTTCCTTTTTATTTTTTATTATATCCATGAGCTAAGCTCTTCTGGACTTCAAGAGTGTTTCTTGTTTTCCTTTCCTCTTTCTCCCTCTCTTTATTTTATTGCTCAAATCTGGCACCACAAGAATTGTATGGCAGAGCTGACTGAGAAGCAATTTCCAATCCTACTTGGGGGTCCAATCAGCCTTAAATAAAAACCATCATGGCTAGCACTGGGGGAGCCTAAAGTTGGAACTTTGCCCTCATGCTTTGTAATGGGGCCAAGTTGCCAGGGAATTTCCTCTTGGTTATAAAGAGCTCAGGGTACTCAATTAGGTGTTCCAGAATGCCATGTTCCTTGCTGAGCCTCTAGAAATCTGTGTATATGGTTCCTTGATTTACTTTTAATTTGGGACTTTGTTTTGTTTTATTTTCCAAAAATGAAGACAGAGAGGTTGGCATCTTTAAGAAACCCCTTCACCTAAGAGGTAACCACAGAACACGTGAAAGTCCTGTCCGCAGGAGTCAAGTCGGGTGCTGTCAGTCCCTCCCTCAGACCACCTCTCACTGTTTCCCTGGCTCCTTTTCCACAGCTCCTAGGCTGGGACCAGACTGGCTGTGGCCCTTTATTTAGAGCATGGGCTTGTGTTGAGTTTTGTACACTGCCTCTCAAGCTCTGATCCCTGATATACAACTTATTTTAGGGATGCACGAACTGTGTGTGCTCAGTCGCTCAGTTGTGTCTGACTCTTTGTGGGCCCATAGATTGTAGCCCGCCAGAGTCCTCTGTCCGTGGAATTTTCCAGGCAAGAATACTGGAGTGGGTTGCCATTTCCTACTCTGGGGGATCTTCCCAACCCAGAGATCAAACCCACATCTCTTGCATTGGCAGGAGGATTCTCTACCACTCTGCCACCTGGGCAGCACACACAAACAGTGACTTGGGCCCCAGAAATACCCAAGCACAATTTCCCTTGATGAAGCCATGTATGAGTAAAGGATTTCATCTGTTACCTCATTCATTTGACCTTTTATTCTTAAACTCACCATAAAATTGACAAAGATTTACTATTATGAAATGTTCTTTGCAAACCCCTATTTCTCATCTAAGCTTCAGGGTTTTTTCCACCAAATAGGTTTCCATCTCATTTACATCCAGTGTCTTTTGTTTGCTTGTTTTGTTTTTTTTTTTTGTTGTTGTTGTTGCACAATATGGCATGCAGGATCTTAGTTCCATGACCAGGGATTAAACCTCTGCCCCCTGCAGAGGGGGCACAAAGTCTTAACCACTAGACTGTCAGAGAAATCTCCCGTCCAATATTTTTTCTTTTTTCACTTTGAAATTATGTTTCTGTGACTGATATTTAAGTGCTTCATTCCTACAAAGGCGCTTCTTTAACAATCATGGAAGAAGTGTTATAAATAAGGGACCACAGTAAGCAAACCAAAGCTCTACCCAGCTTCCTAGTACCCAGCTAATATTTAATCTATAGGATTGTTAAAAATCTAAAATATCAAGTCAGTTACTCAGAAATATGAATGTAAGAGAGCAATGATACTAATATTTAGGAGCAGGAGACAAGAATATTTGGAATTTTATCATGAAATTCTGCCCATTAGCAGTGATAAGTCATCTGTAGCTTAGAAACCAGAGATCTCCTCCTTTCTTTTATTCTCCTTCCAGTGCCCTCCTTTCAATGCTACCTTCCTTTCTTTTTCTTCCTTTATAGTTCTCTTCCTTGGTCTCTTTTCCTATTTTTCAATGTCAAGGCTAAACAGTCAGTGTGCTGTTTAACACACTCAGTCATGTCCTACTGTTTGCGACCCAATGGACTATGGCCCACCAGGCTTCTCTGTTCGTAGAATTCTCCAGGCAGGAATTCTGGAGTGGATTGCCATTCCCTTCTCAGGAGATCTTCCTGACCCAAGGACTAAACACAGATCTCTTGCATTACAGGCAGATTCTTTGCCATCTGAGCTACCAGGAAACAGTCAGTATCAACAGCAAATATTGGATGATGAGCATTATATTTGTATAAACTATTATGCTAGCTACTGATTGATTGCCTATCGGCTCCAAATCCATCCATTTTACCTGCTCTGTGAAAATGGATTTGGGACCGTGAAAAATTCATCCTTTGCCAATGGAAGTCAAGGCTGTATATTGTCACCCTGCTTATTTAGCTTATATGCAGAATACATCATGAGAAACGCTGGGCTGGAGGAAGCACAAGCTGGAATCAAGATTGCTGGGAGAAATTTCAATAACCTCAGATATGCAGATGACACCACCCTTATGGCAGAAAGTGAAGAGGAACTAAAAAGCCTCTTGATGAAAGTGAAGGAGGAGAGTGAAAAAGTTGGCTGAAAACTCAGCATTCAGAAAACTAAGATTATGGCATTTGGTCCCATCACTTCATGGCAAATAGATGGGGAACAGTGGAAACAGTGACAGACTTTATTTTTTTGAGCTCCAAAATCACTGCAGATGGTTACTGAAGCCTTGAAATTAAAAGACGCTTGCTCCTTGGAAGGAAAGTTATGACCAATCTAGACAGCATATTAAAAAGCAGAGACATTACTTTACCAACAAAGGTCCATCTAGTCAAGACTATGGTTTTTCCAGTGGTCATGTATGGATGTGAGAGTTGGAGTATAAAGAAAGCTGAGTGCCAGAGAATTGACGGTTTTGAAGTGTGGTGTTGGAGAAGACTCTTGACAGTCCCTTGGACTGCAAGGAGATCCAAGCAGTCCATCCTAAAGGAAACCAGTCCTGAATATTCATTGGAAGGACTGATGTGGAAACTGAAACTCCAATACTTTGGCCACCTGATACAAAGAACTGACTAACTTGAAAAGACCCTGATGCTGGGAAAGATTGAGGGTTGGAAGAGAGAGAGACGACAGAGGATGAGATGGTTGGACACTATCACCAACTCAATGGACATGAGCTTGAGTAAATTCTGGGAGTTGGTGATGGACAGGGAGGCCTGGTGTGCTGCAGTCGATGGGGTCACAAAGAGTCAGAATGAATGAGTGACTGAACTGAACTGAAGTGAAGCATTTTGTGTAGAGTATGCTATGACTCAGCAGAACTTCTTCAGGAGAAAGGGAATCTGCTTCCTGGTTGTAAGTTGTCTCTAGGAGGGTGCTTCTACAGGACGTCTTCAATGAGCCTCTTCTCTGGTACTCACCTCCTGCAGCACAGGAAACTTTTCCAGCCTTTTACTGCTACAATGCAAGTGGTTTCTCCAGCATGGAGCTCCTACATTATGAACTCAGACAGCTTCTCCAGTGCCCAGCTCTTGCAGTGCATGACAGTAGGCAATCCTCAGCATCTATCAGCTTTCCCTGGCATGTCCCTTGAAAGTTTTTAATAGTGGAATGACTTTGGCAGAATGTGCGTGTGTGTGTGTGCTAAGTTGATTCAGTCGTATCCAACTCTGCGACTCCATGAAGTGTAGCCCGCCAGGCCCCTTCATCCATGGGATTCTCCAGGCAAGAATACTGGAGCAGGTTGCCATGCCCTCCTCCAGGGGATCTTCCCAACCCAGAGATCAAACCTAAGTCTCTTATGTCTCCTGCAGTGGCAGGCAGGTTCTTTACCACTAGTGCAAACTAGGAAGCCTCTTTTGCATGAAAGAGCTTTCCAGGGCACCCCCAGAGGATAGATTTCCATCAAGTTCTTTTTTCCCTAACTTTTTGTTTTATATTAGAGTATATTTGATGAACAATGTCATATTAATTTCAGGTGTGCAACAAAGTGATTCAGTTATGCTTACACGTGTATCTATTCTTTTTCAAATTCTTTTCCCAATTAGGTTGTTACAGAATATTAAGCAGAGTTCTCTGTGTTATACAGTAGGTATATCAGGGGTCAGAACTTGAGAAGCAGTGTACAGAATTAAACACAAGCCCATACTCTAAATGGTGAGACATGGTCAAGTTCTCTCCAACAAAATCAAGATCTCAGCCCACTGCATAAAGTGGGTTGTATGCTTTCCCAGGGTCTCTATCTCAGATTTGGAGGAGTGGCTATTCTCTCTCATTATGTATTCTTTTTATTTATATACAGTTTATATACAGTTCTATTTATTTCTTATCAGTCTAACCTCAGTATTCTACTCTGAGTTTTAGTTAATAATTATTTACATTAAACTTTCTCTGTTCAATCTACTGTGCTTCCTCTCTCTTGATTGGATCCAAACTGATACGTGGACCCTGACAAAAAAGAAGACATGGTGTTTTTTCTAAATTAAATTTCAGTCTTCTGTAGGAAGCAAGAAATAAACTTATATAGAAAGTAGAGAGCATGTAAATAAGAAGATAAAGAGGTAGGAAAATTACTTTAATCTGAAAAGGAAACAAGCCCTTAACCTTCTATACTGATTCCACTTTTTTCCTATGGAACCTATTCACACTGGAACGTTCTGGGATTCAGACCTTAAATCCTCTGTCTTCTATCTGCATTCACTGCTTTGGTGATCTCATCTAGTCCTATGACTTTAAGGGTAATTCATATACTGATAACTTCTAAATTTATGTTCCCAGGCTTGACTTGTTTTCCAAATGCCAGGAGCCTACTAAATATCTGGACTTGTCTAATAGAAACTTCAAAGATCAATCTTTTCTCCAAAGTCATCTCCATCCTTCTGGTTTACTCATAATCTCAGATGATTCTTGATTCCTTTCTTTCTCTCACAATCCTCATCCAGGATGCCAGGAAATACTATTGATTCTAAGTTCAAAGTGTATTCAAAATCTTGTTTCCACCACCCTTATAAAAATATCCTAGTCTGACATACATCATTTGTTAGATGGATTTCTACAACACCCTCCAAATTTCTCATCCTGCTTCTCTACTTGCAGATCTGTGGTCTATTCTCTACAAAACAACCAGAGTGGTTCCCAGGGCTTAGGGTAGTGGTATGCGTGTGTGTATGAGGAAGAAGAGTGTGGTTATGAAAGACCAAGACAAAGATTCTTGTGATGGAACCATTCTGTGTCATTCCTGGGGTGGTGGACAAAAAACTCACACATGTTTTAGAATTCCATAGAGCTAAACACACATAACACACACAAGTATAAGAAAAACCTGGGAAATCTGAATAAGATAAATGAGTTATATTAATCTTAATTTCCTTATTGTATTATTGTATGTTTTGCAAGTTGTTATCATTGGGGGAATGAGGAAAACTGGATGAAGTGTATAGGATTTCTCTGTATTATTTCTTTTTCCTTTTTTAATTGGGAGAAAATCCTGAGTCAAGTTTGTTTGCTTTTTCTTCCAATTTTATTGCGATGTAATGGGCATTCAGCATTATACATGTTTAAAGTAGCATAATGATTTGACTTAAGTATGCTTGTGCGTGCTCTGTTACTTCAGTCCTGTCCAGCTCTTTGTGATGCTATGGGCCGTAGCCCGCCAGGCTCCTCTGTCCATAGGATTCTCCTGGCAAGAATACTTGAGTGCGTTTTCATAACCTCCAAGGGATCTTCCTGACCCAGGGATTGAACCCGTGTCTTCTGCATCTCCTGTATTTCAGGTGGATTCTTGACTGCTGAGCCACCTGGGAAGCCCTGAAATACATGTATCATTAAAGGATTAACAAAGTTAAGTTTTGTGAATATCCTTTATCTCATATAGATACAAAATCAAAGAAAAATAATTCCTTTTGATGAGGACTGTTAAGATTCACTCTTAACAACTTCATGTATAATATGCTTCAATTTTACTTGTACTGATCATGTTCCACACTGCACCCCTAGTGCTTAGTAATCTTATAACTGGAAACTTGTATCTTTTGACCAACTTCATCTAATTCCTTCTCCCCACTATGGCAACCACAAATTTGATCTCTTTTTCCATGAGTTGGTTTGTTTGTGAAGTATAAATAACTTACAACAGTATATTATTTCCTGTTATGTGCACAACATAGTGACTTGATATTTTTAAACATTACAAAATGGTCACCTTAGAAAGTGAAAGTTGCTTAGTCATGTCCGACTCTTTGTGACTCTCTGGACTATACAGTCCATGGAATTCTCCAACCAGAATACTGGAGTAGGTAGCCGTTCCCTTCTCCAGGGGATCTCCCAACCCAGGGATTGAACCCAGGTCTCCCCCTTTGCAGGCGAATTCATTACCAGCTGAGCCACCAGGGAAGCCCATGAATAGTCTAGTTACCATCTATCACATACAAAGTTGTCATATTATTATTGACTGTATTTTCCATGCTATAGATTTCACCACCATGACTCATATTTGTGACTTTGTAATTGAAAGTTTGTACCTCTTAATCTCTCTCAACTATTTCACTCATCCCCTTCTTCTCTCTGACTACCACATAATTGTTCTCTGTATCTATGACTATTTCCCATTTGTTATGTTTTTTCATTTGTTTCATTTTACAGATTATACAAAGAAATGCAATTATAAGGTATTTTACTTTATATGTTTCACATTTCACTTAGCAAAATAACTCCAGCTCCTTTCATGTTATTGTAAATGATAAGATTTAATTCTTCTTTTAATTCTTTTACATGTCTGAACAATATTGCATTGTATATAAATACTACATCTTCTTTATCCATTCATCTGTCAATGGACATTTAGATTGCTTTCAAATCTATTATAAATAATGCTAAGATGACCATAGGGGTGCATATATCTTTTCAAATTACTGTTTTTGTTTTCCTCAGAAAAATATCCAAAGGTGAAATTGCTGGATGGACTTACCAAGTGGCTCAGTGGTAAAGAATTCGCCTGCAATGCAAGAGACTGGGGTTTGATCGCTGGATAGGGAAGTTCCCCTGGAGAAGGAAATGGCAACCCACTCCAGTATTCTTACCTGGGATAACCCATGGACAGAGGATCCTGGTAGGCTATAGTCCATGGGGTTTCAACAGAGTTGGACATGACTTAGCGACTAAACAATAACAACAACAGTGGTGGTTCTATTTTTAATTTCGTAAGGAACCTCCATACTGTTCTCTATAGTAGAAGCATCAGTTTACATTCCCACCAACAGAGTCCAAGGGTTCCCTTTTCTCAGCATCTTCACCAACACTTATTATTTGTTGTCTTTTTTATAATAGCCATTCTGACAAGTGTGAGTGATACCACAGGTTGAGTTTGTTATGATTTTCATTTCCCTAATAATTAATGATATTGAGCATCTTTCCTTTTGTCTGTTGGCCATCTGTATGTTTGGTTTAGAAAAATTTCTATTTAGTTCCCCTGTCCATTTTTTAATTGATTGTTTGCCTTTGTGATGTTGAGTTGTATGAGTCTATATATTTGGGATATTAAGCTCTTATGAGATATATCATTTGTAAATATCTTCTCCCATTCAGTAGTCTACATGGCCAGTCCGTTTCTAGAACCTCTGAGGGATAGTCTGAGGCTTTAGATGAAACTGCATCTTAGGTCAGTTTTTTCCTCTGTCTGTTCCTACTTTCCTCACTGTCTTCCAGGCAGTTTTTCCTAAAAGCATTCCCCTATAAACCATCTGCAAAAGAAAAAAAAAAAAGTCTCAAGGTCTGTTTTCTAAGGCAGTAAATAAAAGACACTGTAAATATTCAACACTGTTCTAACCGTTTGAGGTGCTAATCTCCTGACTTTAGGAAAAATCAACAGCAAACGTTCTCAGTCTTAGACTATGGTAAAAGGTCCAAAAACCTTTTTTAATCATCATGGGTTGCCAATTACACTCTTGAATCATTCAAAAGGGGCAGCAGAAGACCAAGGGGAAAGGGCTGCTGTGCAGAGCTTGCTCACTGTGCAGGCAACGGTGGAAATGGTGACGACCAGAAGTATCAGCAAGAGAAAAGCCATGAAGTGACCTGTCAGGACAACTGCAGCAGAGCAAGAGGACAGCTTCAGGGTGACCTGAGGGTGAGGGGAGTCTCCAGTTCACAGAACAGCGTTGCACTTCCTCATGGAAGAAAGGGACTTGGATGGGCACAGCAAAGACTAGGTGTGCCATGAGAAGAGGAGGTGGTGAAAAACAAGGGGATTGGCATCCCAGTAGTCAGTTTCATGAGGGTTCACCAAAAGACTCCTATTATTATAGACTTTCGGCTCCACTGTTAGAGTCTGGGCTGACGTGTGTGCTGGATACTGGTGGAATAGTGTGCTCATCCTCCTTCATCTTTCATATTCTGTCCTCCATGCTTACCATGGGGAGGCACGTGACCCTCCCTCATAAGGGACATCTACTCAGATGAAGGGTTAGTCAGCTGACATCAGCCAATCACAATTTTTTCCTCAGCGTCTTTAATACAAACTCATTTTTTTTT